>OZ026615.1:88928573-89073573 GCA_964020975.1 Hermodice carunculata | reverse complement strand
ATTCTTTGCATCACAACTTATGCTTGAAGCATTGTATCATGGGACAGGTTTACTTGGATCAATATCCATGGTATTTGAAGATAGATAACGTATATCTGACTAGCAACACACATGCCTGGAAATGCTGTGGAGCTCATCATACACTATTCTTTGTATATAGCTTATAAAATGCACATACACACATATATTTATTTACTTATATATATATATATATATATGTCCTGATTGGAGTAGATGATGGCTAATGGACTTTGACTTCTAAATGTACGCCTATGCCTACACGGCTGCCTACTTTCCGTGATTTGTTCACATGCTTTTGACATATCTTTTTCTGAAACTGACTCTTGTTAACTTTCTCAAAGGCTTTCCTTTATGGCAAATAAAAGTGCTGTATGTTTGTCGGGATTTTATTTGGTGATGGAATTTTCTGCCCCGTCAATCCACGCACACTCTGTGAAAACAGTGGTCCAAGTGTTAGCGATATCAGTATATGAGTGAAATCTCTGCTGCTAAATTGTTGTATTTGCCAATAGTGTTTCCTTTTTTATGAACAAATGTGTCCCTACGGTTCACCCCACAACTGGGATATATATTAGGAGGTGACTTATCTTTTCAATCACGTGGACTTTTGAATGAAAGGAAGATGCTCGTAATGCACACAGAAACAATGACAGCTAAGACTTGATAACGCAATAAATCTAGCATGGAAAGTCCCGCTTTAATAAATGTGATATATATATACAACTGACAATGGCTGACTGTTCTGGTATAAATGTAACCAAAGTAGTGTTACGTGCGCAAAAAGGTTGTATATGTGCATTAGTTTAATTTTCGTGATACCAAATAAGTTATGGAAGGCAAAACATTTGGAAAATAAGCGCCTTATTACCCTGTGCCACTTGTGCCTATCCTTGACTATATTATATATTCAACATAATTTTCCCAACTCCGAAATTTCACATACTTCTATACTTGTACTGAGTTTTCCTGCTGTATTTTCTTGTCTGCCCAGACTGTCGACAAAGAGCGTTTCTGAACGTTAGTATTTTCGTTTGTGCTCTTCAGGACCGCAGGTAGTAAAACCAAGCTGATGCTCTCTTACCACTTCAAATATGCAATTTTGTTGATCTTTCCATTTGAATCTCTTATTCTTTCAACAACCAAATAACTGTCAATGCCGGTCAAATCGCTAAATTCATTTTGTAATAATTAAGATAAGTAGATGTTATACAAGCCACATCCCAAAAAATTCTTTCCAAGGCACTCCGTTGGATCAAAGGGAGAAGAGATCACTACGTCGATCTTTCCTGTGTTGTGCAGCGATGTGGAAGGTCGAGGAGTTCTTGAGAAAAAATAATGACAATTCAATTTGTTGCTGCATCAAGGGCATGCCAGAGAAGCAATGTGGGGGCAATTCGCGCAAATAGATATCCTTATATATGTATTTATATATAAATATATTATATACGTACACACATACGTTTGATTGATTAGAGTCAACTGAAATAATTTTTTATTGGGCATGTCCAATCCATCTTTGTTTACAAAAATGTAAAAATATCCCTTGTTTTTAACGGTTTCTTTTTTCTTTGTGTCCTTCCTTTTTCATCCTCTATTTTTCTGTCTTCCTTTCCTTTTTCTTGCTCCCTCATTTCCTCCTTCCTTTCTATTTATCCATCTTTCCCCATCCCTCCATCCAAGAACACGGCATGTCTGCTGCTTGTCAAGCTGTGCTCTTTTCAATAGCCAACAACATATTAACCTTTATACTTACCTGTTTCTTATATTGCACTCATTACACAATTATCAGTTTTTGCCCACGGGCGAACCGGTGGAAACAATGTGACTAATGGCCCGATGCAGCTTAAATATTATCTGGTTTGTTTCAGCTTTTGTGATAATCTGATCAGTCTCGTTAATTTCATATACCGGGTAAGTATACTTCATGTGAATGTTATCATGTACTAGTGTATGGGTCAAACGTTGACGAAGTGCAAATAAATGTATACAGGGACATCGTAAATAACAGATTAATGTATAGAAACGTGCAAGTCAAAGTTGGTACCCCAGACAGAACAGCCTGGGGCATGTGCAAGATAGCATGCAGGTGAACCTAAACTTGTGTGGCTATTTGGCTTTATATGTGACATGCCGCACTTACTTTTTAATTTACGTTTACAATTCAGTCACTGGAAACGTTCATGATGCAAAGTGTTTGATGTACTCAAGACTGCAGGCTATCTCGAATGGTTGATAAATGCTAAGGTAAATATCGCTTTAGATGAGGAAAACATGAGCTCTGGCCTCCTCGGTAACTAGAGCAAGTCCACACATTAAAAATCATGATTACAAAAGTATTACAATATATGTTTTAAAAAGGGCATTGTCAAAAGGTTTCAAATTAAAGGAAAAATTAGATTTGTGACTTAATGGCTGAGCGACGAAAAATAAGTGAAATTGTATATACCTGTATAATAATCGAGTTAACTTTCTACAGATGTCAAATTACAGATTTATCTTATTGAGATTTAATTTTGAATTATTAACTTTTCCGTGTTATAGTATTCATTAGAATGATCAAGTTATGCCGAGAATTGTGGATATGTTTAAGATGTAGGAAGATGCCTTCATGTTTGTCCGTCGATCACATATGTGTTCTTATTGTGGCTATAAAAATCTCAAAAGATTTGGAACGCACCTGATGAGAAGGAGTTCTCTTTAACTTTACTCATTTAGAAACAAATATAACCACATGAACTGCAGATAGTCTACGAAAAACCTATCGACATGTACGTTTGAGACAAAGCGCAGAAGGAACATATTAAATACGTCTCGCGGGTACCGTCTTGGTCGGCAGCACTCAGACACGGAGACTCTCACAGACGTTGGTTGGCACAGTAGGCACGGAGGCGCGCCCGGGCGCTGGAGCGGCATAAAAGGAGACGCGCACGGACGCCAGAACAGCAGCCAAGGAGACGCGACACCAAATGACAAATGATGATTGAACAGGAAAGACTCTGTCTCTGCGTTGCTTACTGAGGAAGGAAAGGTAAAGATTGCCAAATATGTGGGTGTATTAAGATGTAGATTAGACAATTATCACGTCTCCATGCATTCCTGACTCTGACCATAAAGATTACAGAACCAAAACGGTCTGTTTCCATGTAAAAGAACTCTCAGACTCCTTGCAGCCTGTTCCACTGATGACAGATTGTAGAACCATCAATACAAATGCATGCCAAGCGCAACCAAATTAGGTACCACGCAGACTTACCTGAGATTAGTCTTGTCTGCAGGACAGGAAAAAGCAGAAAACAGGTACCATGCACAATGACGACAGCACGTCTGGAAGTCACGAGGACGAGATTAAAATGTATCCTGAGCCTTGCTTACAAATGGAGTGTACACGAATACGTGGTATTCAATCAAATGCACTTATGATGATGTAAAGCGTGGTTATCTCAAAATAAAGAAAATCGAGTACGTAAAAGAAGTAACTGTAAAGCGTTTTAGCTTGAATCGTACCCCTTGTACTTTTCTTCCATAGCTGACATTCATTTTGTTGGTTTTTAAGCCCGATATGATCAAAATGTAGACTTTGTTTACATAGATAGTTCATTTAGTTTCGATGGGAATCTATTATGCATTTTATTTATTGCTAGTGGTCATTGGAATACATATTATTATGTTTTCATAACCTGCATTGGCAAACACTGGACCTCAAAAACTGGTAGCATACGCACTTTCTTCACACATGCTGCAATATTAAACTGCATGTGAGGGACTCGCAAGCTCATAATTGAGTTTCTCTATAGGACTGGCAACGTTGAACTTGAGGTTTGTGATTGCATGTATATATATATATATATATATATATATGTATGTGTGTGTGCGTGACACGTGATTACACGCGTCACGCATAGGTTACAGGTTCACATTAATTCTGTGAAAAAAGTTGAAGCACAACTGTATAGGTATGTTCAATTCCACGTGTATGTCACTAATCAACACAGCAATTAGGTCAAAAAGTGAACATTCGATCCATTTTGAAATCTTAAGGTTATGTCCTTTTCAATAATACATACTCTCAAAATGTTTGCATCAATGCTTATCTATATTTTAGACTCCAAAGGTATTAGTTACCAAACATACTGTTGTCTGTTTTACATCACCTTAAGCAAGTGTGACTCTTATGGAAGCAAAGTGACACTTATCGTGCTCTTGTTTGGCCACATAATTTTGCGTAATTCAGCAAAGCTCTGTTTGGACATTGATGTTTTCAGGTTCCAGTGTAAAACATTATATGTACGTATACTTAATATGCTAAATGTTTCTGAATATAAAACTGGTTTTCTACTCGCTTACAGGTGTAAACTTAAATTCATTTTCCAAAAATATATAGCCACTGTGCTAAAAACACAACGTGTTTTATTGAATTTAACTCCAATCTGTCTTCATGTGAAAACATTTATTTGGTGATCCTGTTCCAATGAGTTGCAAAATGTCGTTTACAAGAATGCCCCCTTTAAATCTGAGAAAGATGGACAGAACTTTAAGCATTGTTCAATTAATATAACTCAGATATTAATTCACAATAATGAATAAAAATGTAACCTCTTATTATTTATGAGTACGAAATGGTACATAGAAGAGAGATATTTCAACTTGAAAGGCACATAGCATTTCATGTTGATAGTTCTAAAAACATGCTTGAATTAAGAATCGGTCAAAACAAGACTCGGACAAAGCCCGTCTGACATTGATGCATTTTTCAGTAAAGATCTCATTTGGAAATATTCTTTGTGGTCTTGTGGGATAAATCACAGCAACACCTACGTTCGCTAAATTCCACGGCTTTTCTATAGCTGTGCCTTATTTGGTCATTACATTGTAATATTTTGGATATTGTGCAAACTGAATGTTAAATCTTTCTCAACATGCTTTGACCAATCGCCTAAAAGCATATAAAGGCTTATCCAAAGGCCAACATATTATAATTTGTTCAACGGGCATCTGTGACATTGACTGCTACGAGTTGTGGTGACTTCTCTAAACTAACGATTGTCTTCTGCTGACATGTCTAAACAAATGGCTGGATTCTCATACACTGCCGCATTTGCTGTTTAAAAACAGTACAACTGACATGTGCTGTTGTTTCTCGTTTTCGAGATACCTGCATATCAATTTCACATTGGTAAGTTTAGAAATACACCAAGACGCTCACAAACATTCATGTGTAAATTCATACACACACACACACACACACACACACATGTATATATATATATTTATATATATATACATACATACATACATACATTGAATCCCATTTTGTTAATAGTGATGAAAACACTGAAGGACATGAAGAGAAAAGTGGTTGATGAGCAAGAAGCTGCTTTACTTGTTTAATCAACAACTCACATCTACAATGCTTGACAATTACATGTCAAACGCGCCAAAAGGGAAAGCATACTACTCCCATCTATTCTATCTGCTCTGGAAAGGTCAGGCATGTATCGTGGATCTTATGGAAAAGTGCTTGTGGCCGACCTTATATATTTATAAATCCAATAGAGCACTGTATCACACGAACATGCGCATATACATCGCTTGAGAAGCCAATTTAAAAGTGAAGTATAAGAGAAAAAGAAAAGTACACTTTACAGCAATGATAGCTACATCAATGATATTGTTCATCACTGACGGCCACATTCTAATTACAATAGAAGAGTAAAATAGTATAATGGACGTTTTCTTCTGAGATAAAATGTATCCCGGAGATGGTAGTTATGTTATGATGTAGAATCTAAATATTCTTCGAAAAAGACATTGAGAAATAATCCATAAAACCAGGGATATTCCTGGAATGAGAAATTGTTTTCTGTTATAAAAGGATTTAATTTTGATGAAGAAAATTTTTGCAGCCCTTAACTTGCGCGATGACTTCCATGAGCAAGTTATCAAACAGTCCGTTAAAAAAAAAGAAAATAACTAGGAAGACTTCTTATTTCTGATATGGCCTCGACGCCTCCTACGGAGCACAGAAACAAATTAAGCTAGGGAATTTTGATCTGTTGTCAGGGAACCAGTCTGTGTGCCTAGAAAACCTTTGAAGATTGCCTATTCAGTATTGCTTTATTTGTTCCCCGCAACAATAGCTTTTTTCATGCGGTTATTTCAAAAACATGTAAATTGAAGTTGGAAAGGCACCTCAACCTCTTATGGTTTTGATGCCGCTCAAGATTTAAATTATGCATTTGCCTAATTTGAATAAATCAAACTGCTACATTTTTGATTCATGGTTCATTGGATGCAGCTTTCATACAAATCTATCAGTTTAAGTTTGAATGACACCTCAGTCTATAATAGTTTTGAAGCTATTCCAGATTTAACTATTTTGTATTCACCTTACTTGTACAAATTAAAATGCTATAACTTTGGTATATGTTACGTTGGGTGTCGCCATATGAAAAATCTTTCAATTGAACTTTGAATAACACTTCTATCTGTAGTAGTTGTAAAGTTATTCCACATTTTAATTGCATGTATTTGCCTCATTTGCATGAACTCAAGTACTGAAACTTTGTCTCATGTTTCATTCGATGCTGCTATGTAACAAACCTACCAGTTAGTGGGAATGGCTCATATAACTGTGATAGTTTTGAACTTAGTCCAGATTTCAATTTCGTGTATTCCCCATATTTGCATGAATCAAAATATGACCAGTTTGGTTCATGATTCATTGGATGCGACTATGTCACAAACCTACAACTTAAAGTTGGATTGGCACCTATATTTATAATAGTTTTAGAAATATTCAACTTTTAAATGTTTCAAGTGCTCCTAATTAGCATTATTTAAAATGCTATAGTTTTTGTTCACTGTCCATTAGATTGGTAGGTGTCACAAACCTGTATGTATTATTTTAAATATTTTGTCTTTCTGTGATATCTCGAGCTTTGAATTTTCAATTGCCCCTAATTTGGATAATTTTTATCATCATGACTGTTCCAAACAAAATACACAACTACAGTACTAGGTCCACCACCATGCCAAGTTTGGTACTTTTCGGGAAAATAGTGTCCGAGAAAAACTGACTACAAAATACGTTTATAAATAAACAAATGAATAAATGAGTGAGTGAATGAATGAATGAAGGAAGGAAGGAAGGAAGGAAGGAAGGAAGGAAGGAAAAAATAAATAAATAAACAAATAAATAAATAATAAATAAATAAATAAATAAATAAATAATTTGAGGAAAAACAAGAAGTTTGTGTTCACACACCGACCTACTAAATTGGGTACAGTAAAGACTTGTAACTTCAGGGCGGCCTAAATAAAAACAGAATAACTGTGACGTACAAAGCATAACCTGCCCGACGTTCATAAAACCATTAACAATTAATACTGCCGCAAAGTTTATATGCAGGGTTTTGAATAAAATATCTCAGAATTTTAGCAACAGCAGTTTTTTAATATTTATACTTTAGTTCAGGGATGCATTCCTAGACTGTGAAATATGATTATTATTTGGTTTCATCAGATATTGGAACTTTTCTTGCAACGTTTTGTTCAAGTGTGACTTTTAGAAGACACTTAGTTCACAAGGACTGGTAATGTAAACATCCTGCGCTCTCAGCTTTTAGTCAGAATCGCCGGCGAAAACATTTCTTGTGACACCGGAAAAGAAGGCAAATGAAGGATGAAAGCAGAAGTGGATGCCTGTACCACAATGCTGTATAAGAAACAGTGTCACGTGAACTAAATGCATAATAGGGAAGCAGAAGGGTCATTTGCAGATCCGATGATATCATGATACAGGAAAGGAGACGGTAAGCCCTTGTTTGCGATATGCAGTGAGGATAAGAACAATATAAACTGTACAACACATTAGTACATGCTTTAATAGTTCAAGAAGCCTTCCTTTAAAAATCCATCAACAGCAAAAATTGTGATAATTGCTCACAGAACTCTGCACACCGTTCAATACTATGTGCATCTGGTAAATTCTATATAAGTTAGCTGAATTTAAACTAGTGGGGGTTAAAATGCGTTTAACTTAACCTTCTGGGGGTTTTTCTCTTTCTGGGGGTTTCGTTTGTTTTTTTGTTTGTTTGTTTGTTTGTTTTGTTGTTGTTGTTGTTTTTTTTGTTTTTTGTCATAAACTTGTTTGACTAATGCTTCCTAAAAACAAAATGTGGGTTTCTCTGGGTCTTCGGTTTAAAAGATCCGTTAATACCGAAATGTAACTTTTACAGAAACTGTTTTAATTTCTACTAATGTATTAATAACTGAATCTACAGGACACGTTTCGCATCCCCTTAAAACCCAAATTATAAAAAACATTTCGCATGGAAATCTGCTGTCAGTTTCTTAGGAACCAAACCACGACTCCTCGTTTGGCAATATATAACACTGCAATTTACACAGGGTCTTTTTGCGTAGACATATGGGTTTGGTAATTCTCATGTATACACGTCTAGCAAATCAAGTGAGTCAAATCCTATTTTGAATGATGCAATGCGGCTTGTATTTCTGCAATCCATAAATTAATAGAAAACGCAACCAGGTAATTACAAACCGACATCAGTTTTACCCATTATATCTGAACTGTTGAAACGTTTTGGGTACAATCAAGTGTGCGAAAAATTATATGAACACAAAATTTTTGTAACCCATGTACAAGGCTTCAGATCAAAACCCTCGTCACAAACCTCCGTCCAGAGTTTCACATAATTTGCGTTCAGTGATATTGTAAAGGGACACTGTATGGAGCTGTCTGTTCTTAACCTACAAAAAGCCTTTGACACTGTCTGTTATGCTATTCTTCTTGCAAAACATAAAATGTGCAATGTTCGAATGGTTCAAGAGCTACCCCGTCATATAGATAATTCTAGTAAAGCCTGCAGAAAAAGCATCCACAAGTACTATCTGATGAAAAATCAAACGACCGAAAACAGCACAATGAAAATTTGTCTATATGATGGTCCAAGAAAACGTATCGTGGACATAATAATGGACACCAATAGGTGGATGAGTATCACACAAAAATTCTTCTACTATCTTTGTATTTTAATGTAGAAGCTATCAATAACAAGACTCCTGATTACTTACCCGCTTTTTCTCTGCAATATATTCAATACAGATCCATACTACTAGATTATTTTCGATTTATTTTAATTCCACCAACAAGTTTACATTCATATATTTGCAATTCACGGTTTGATACAAATATATTGTACGATGACAAATCTCAAGACATGTACTAATACAGATGTTTGCAAGAGAATAGTTTACATATAAAAGAATATTTTTTCTTTCTCTATGCATACAATCTGGTTTTTTGTCTTTTTTATTTGTTTTTTTTTGTAGCTATATGTTTTTCTGTATGTTGTAAATCAGTTACGCTACTTATAAAACCTTCTGTGTTTGGCATTTTTTAATGAAATCTAGACCAGTAGATGTGCATTTTTCCAGCTATCAAAACCATATCAAATATCGGTTGTATTTCATTAGGTGTCCTTAATACAATGTCATTTTTTTTGTTTTGTCCATCTGATTTGAGTACCAGTTTATTCTTTCAATCATTTATTACCTCTTTCCAAAACCTTCTTACACATTGACATTCAAAGAATATGTGAACAAGTGACTCTTGTGAAATACTGCAAAACTCACATTTATCTTCGCTTTTTATTCCCCATTTAAAAAAAAAGAGTTTGATTAGTTGTAATAATTCTATGAATCAGTCGAAACTGGAAACTTCGTAGTTTAGTGGAGATGGACAAAATATACAATTTGCTGAAACTATTTTGTATTAAGTCATCTTTTATATGATCATTTCTTACGTCTGCTCTCCATTTCGCTGATAAATTACTTGAGAACTGAGACAATATTCTAAAAAAAATGTCATAGACTGGTTGGCTAATCTTTACCTCGTTCCTTGTATTAGATAATTTTTTTTACTGTGTGGTACATCTATATTTTGATTTTGCTGAATTTTCATCTACGTCCTTGTGGAACCCTATAATATACCAGTTAGTTACAATTTACATAATAATTTTGCTTAAATTCATCAAAAAAAATTTTTAATTTTTATTGTTCTTCAAAAGATCTT
The DNA here is from genome assembly GCA_964020975.1 of Hermodice carunculata. Taxonomy (NCBI): domain Eukaryota; kingdom Metazoa; phylum Annelida; class Polychaeta; order Eunicida; family Amphinomidae; genus Hermodice; species Hermodice carunculata. The sequence goes on along the minus strand of OZ026615.1, from coordinate 89,063,459 downwards.
TAAAACATCTGATACCAGCAACATACCACTCTTTATTAAATATATGACTTTGCATTCATTTTTGATGTGAATATTATACTATATACTCTGTTGTACTATGTCACCTTTATCACGCGGAGTCCAGAGACAGAGTTTGCACATGCACTGTATACCTTACGTCCAAAACGTACGTAAAATATATTATTTCAATTTTTCTGTGTCTTTTTCATTAAGATCTGCTTTGACAATAACTATGTCCCCCCCCCCCTTGCCATTTGTGACTTGGCTAATAAAGCCCATCTTTGTTTCGCATTAATAAAACGAATACACCTTTTAATTCATGCAACTTTTAACGAAGACCTGCTAGACCTGTTTTTGACCTGCTTCCCAATAAGCAATTCCTTTTAATCATATCTGGCCTGTTATTCCATTAATAACTGAATAACATTCTTTCAACCTTTTTATAAAATGAATTAGGAGGGGAGACTAATGACTCCATTATGTGTACAATTTGTGACTGTAAAAAGGTTATCATAATTGTAATTATTCCCAAAATTGTGAGGTCACGCTGCGTTCAAGTTTTTATTATAATTTCTTTTTTCTTAATGATTGGGGTGACATTTCCTTCCTATAAAAATTTCTTATCATGTGTGATATGAACCGCCAGTACCTTTCCACTGGGGGGGGGGGGGGGCTCCGTGTTATTGGCCGGTCCGTATACTTGGGAAAATAACAATTTTGTATTCTTCTTATAAGAAATATTTCTGTTTTATCTCGCTTAATTTTGAAGCTGGAATATCTTGAAATTTGTCAAAGATATCAAAAGCATTATTTATGGACTGGTTTTGAAGGGGTAAAAATAGAGGTGTGTCATCTGCATGTTGCCTGATTTTGTGAGTGGCGTCATTATTTTTTATACACTAAATATTGTGATTTTTTTTCTGATAGTTTTTGCTGCAATTTCAGCTGCTATGATAAAAGATAAGGAGAAAGGGGACGTCCTTCTCTAACTCCTCTCTCTTATACGACTGCTTCCAATGTCCAACCATTCTTAATTATGCATCCTAAATCATAACTGCTGGTGCAGTCTGTTCGTCAGTTAGATCCATCAAGCTAAGAATCCTGTTAATATTCTCACCTATGTACCTACCTTTTTTAAAACCTGTTTCTTCGCTATTTAATAGGTATGATAAATACATTTTAATCCTTTACTAATACTTCTAGATTTGCTTGTGTGGAAGACTTTATCGTAATTATTACCACTCCAAATCTTTAACTTAGTGATTCCACCATGTAAATTATCTGAAATGGCCAACCCCAGCATGTCCATGACACTCAACCATTAAGCGCCATATTCCTCACCGATTCAGGTTCAACTACTTTTTAAATATGCCATCCTGTATTTCGGAGATGTAGTTATCCTATTAATGACTATTGCTCTAAATGTACTCTTGATGGCTTTATATTACTTTTGCATGTATACCTATCTGATTTTATTCACTTTACATTATTTTACAGATGTTTTGAGCCTTCATACCTCTACAAAATGCATTTCTGAAAATGGGATGTTAAATGGTTAACACATATTAAGTCTGGCTGGAGACGATTATATTAATCAAGTTGGAAATGACTGAAACGTAATCTTCAAATGAAAGTTGTGCCCAAAATTATGACATTCCGATAACACATTTACAGGTAATAAAGCAGTATTAGTCCTAACAAGATGATGAACTGTGGGGACTGAATTAAAATCTTGCTGCCAGTTACGGTTGGAGAGTCTGGAATGAATGAGTAGCAGAACCAGGAAGAGTGCTAAAAAATATTAAGGGATGGTTCAACATTTTCATCATTTTTGAATTAGTACTTACAGTACGCAAGGGGGGAGGGGCTTAAATGGGTCTGTACACTTTCACAGGATATGGAAAATGATGGTCAATTTTTGGCCTGTCTTGTGCAATTTTGCTGTGATTTGGGGGGGAAAACCATCATTTTTAAAGTACTAATTTGGGGGGAGGGAGGGGGTCATGAAATTTAGTACCCTAAGTACTAATTCAAAAATGATGATAATGTTGAACCATCCCTAATCAAAATGCTATTTCAAAAATGATGAAAACATTGAACCATCACTCAATGGAACTTGACAAGGGATTGTTGTAAAAAAAAACCACAACCCCACAGTACCCACATCCCACAACCCGAGACCGACCACCCACAATCCACAAACAGGTACTTATGAAATTATAACGTCAGAAGTGTTATCAACAAATGAGCAAAGGTCATTTGAACGTCCCTGTTCCATCAATTAACGTGCAAAAGTCATTTAAACGTCCCGCCATCATAAGATGCAAGGGTCAACAATTGTACATTTTTACTTTCAACGTATCTGCATGTGCCACTGCTGAATGGGTAGGCTTATTATGTTCTTGTGAAGAATGCGCTAAACAGAAGCCCAACCCAGGACAAAACTAATGTTATAGTGATAATCATATTAGTCAATTTACTTTTTTTCTTAACTCACAAGAAATAAAGATTATCCATACATTAATCTGCTACAAGAGAATAATATGGCCTCTCAAACTCCCCACTTGGCCAGTAACTGGGGAGGTAAATTATGTCGTAATAACGACTTACATTCGGGTTTATAAATGCTTACTGTATTAATAGCCAAATGTGTATAGTGAGTATTCATTGTTTTCAAAACCAGTATCATATAACTTGTAAACGTATTTGGCACATCCTTTTCTTAGGTCTATGATTTATAGACAAGTAGGCTAATAAGCTAAACTCCTATTAGGCTGAACATTTTTACAGTCCTACCTGAAAATTTAGTTGTACCGGACAATAGGGCTTGCCTTAAGGCAAGCCCTGTAAATTACAGTATTTTCTCATGTCCATGAATTCATAATGTACTGCAAGTGGAATGATTGTCCTCTTTAGCTATTGTTTCATAATGACAGTAACACCAGGGTTCTGGAATTTGCCTGTCTGCTTGCCAGAGACAACTATAAGTTTAATCAGGACAAGCTAAAATTTCAAAATGTTTGCGCTGTGGCCAAACATATATTTCAGTTTGGAAACAGGATGAAGCCTGTGGACTACAGCAGAAAAATAAATATGTGGAACCCTGAACATGGATATTCATATGTTTGAAAAACACTAACCCAGGTTTCTCTTTTCAATTATCTCCCTAACACGTTGATGCTTGTGACTTGGGAAAGGACGGAAACAATAAATCATGATGATTGAGCCAGCCAGAATACCCAGTTTAGTGGTTTATACACCAATCTAGTTTATGCATTCAATTTTGCATTGTTTTATACCCCAAGCTACTTTGTAACTTCAATTTTGCATTGGATGATGGTGATGACGACGACGACGACGACGACGACGACGATGATGATGATGATGATGATGATGATGATGATGATGATGATGATGATGATAAGTGCAATTAATGCTGCAAAAGACTAGCTGCCTTGTTTCACAACAAATATACATGTGCGTACTACACTGTCAGCCTATATATACCAAACCTACAATTCCAGAAGGGAAAAATTAATATCATAGGAGGTGCCAATATCGTTTTAAGTCCATGAAAATGAGAACAAGTCAGCTAACAATGAAGAATTTTTATTACACTGAGAAAATGAAGAAATTATTCATCACCCAAAAAACACAAAGCGTAGCAGAACTTGATAGTGGACAGACCTTTTTATGTCTGTAGTGTAGCCTCTTTGATGAGTCGGCGCTGCTCATAATCTGGCCCAAGAGGGACGTTCTATGGAAAATCGTCCAGGTTTTCAGAAGTGAAACCTTGCACTCAATTGTGCTCTCAAGTGTGAAATAAGTTCATTGTTTTAAATGTGCGGGTTTTTTTTTTCTGTTTGCAACGAGAGGGACAAATTCCAAAGAAGCTCCACGGATTGCGTTTCTATTTAGCATATTATTGACAGGAACACATATGCTTGAAGCCTACAAATCCATTTAGCATGGATACGGGCTGACACACATTGAAAGATAACATTGCTGATCCCTGCATCTTACACGATGTTCAAATGAGATATGCTCGTTTGTCGATAAGAACTTATATCATAAAACTGCTCTCCAGGTAGCTTTATTTCTGTGAATTGTGGGGAGTAGGTTGTGGGGTGTGGGGTATGGGTGCTGTGGGGTCGAGAGGTTTTTACTGCAATCCTTGGCAAAGTGGTTTTAATGAATACCGCTGGCTTTCCTTTGCATAATTGATTTTTTTGAGTCTCTTTACAGCAACCTTCGGTTCCAAGCACCTTAGTTAGCTTTTTTAAAAAGGACTTTCTACATTGACAATCGTACAAAAAGGTGCCAATTTTCATTTGATATTTCTTCAATTTAAAAAATACTTTCGACCACCTAGCCGCTTTAGGAGCCTGATGTTTGTTTTGGAGTGGCATCTTTAAGTGAAGATTCGAAGTCATTGAAGTATACAAATCGTACAAAATCGGAATAGGTAAATGTAGGTCCCATATACTACCAATATTGTTAGCAAATTTGTTTTGAATCATCTACACATACACAGTGCAGAAGAATATTGTTTCCCCCCATGCCCATGTTTGCCAAGGTCGTTACGATATGGCCAGATAGAATATAGATTTATAGGTTCAATTTGTGTCATTGATGCAGATTATGGTTGTCAAATCCTGTTCAAAACTGTTTCTATCACCATTGAAGAAATCATTGATATATACAAATATTATTTTGTAACGATTTGGAGGACAATGTCATCTGGCGACAAACCTAGAATCAACTAGGAAACAGTATTATGTAAAAGCTTGGGGCATCTGTGATATACAATGGTAAAAGAAAGAGATGCCACGCATCAAGTCAGAAGAAGTGACAGCGATGGGCAATCAACATGGCGACAATGTTACAGTTCTGATGATGGAGCCTTTATTGTAGAAAAATGTTTTGTGCATACAACAGAAGAACAGAGAGATATTTGGATAAAGGAGATTCTAGTAGGAGGAAAGAGAAACATGGAAGTGAAAATTTGCACAGGTAGTCAAGCACACATAGTAAGCAAGAGACAAACAGAGAAACTAGACATCGAAACACACTGCTTACTGCCTTTCGAGTGGAGCATATGAAGACTGACAGTGAATGCTTGATTAAGAGTCACTGGCGAGGAAAAGCAGTTAAAAGAGACATCCCCAATATACCAGGTTTAGAAGCAACAGAGGCTTTGAACATTGTTCAGAGAGGTAACCCTGAAGGTATGACTGCACAAGAGCCACAGGAGAATTCCATAACTTCCCTTGAGCACATAATGAAGTAATATGAAGATGCGTTTAGGGGCATAAGATGCACAACCCATAACATTTCAAACACCATTTGGGAGATATTAGTATTGTCCTATACCAGTGGACATTAGTTCCAGCCCAGAGATGTTTACCAAAAAAATGATGGATATGGTGAAAGAACTACAAGGAATAGAATGTGCGATAGAAATGGATGATGTGCTGACATGGGGACCAATCAAAGGTGCATGATGAAAATTTGAGAAATGTCGTACAGAGAGTGAAGGAAAAATTAAACCATGACAAGAAAAATGTGGGTAAGGATACAGTTAACTTTGTGATGCATGGATCTCGTGCTGAAAAATTAAAGCCAGGAAAGGAAAGGTGAAAGTTTTAACTAAGATGCCAGTACCACAGAACAAAAAGGAAGCCATCAGATTTTTGGGTACGATCATTTCTCCGTCAAAGTCCATGCCAAATCATTGTGAAATGACCCCACCTGTAAGATTTCTTATGGAATGAGACATTAGTTGGCACTAGACTTCAAAGCAATAAGAAAGCTTCAACGTACTTGAGAAAGCCACCACACAAGAACCTTTGTTGTCACTTTATGATATGAAGATGCCAGGGAGCTATCAGGAGATGTAAATACTTGTTTCCGAGGTCTTGAATGTGTCATTTTGTTGTCCATTAGTCCGGTAACCCATGCATCAAACGTGTTCACAGTAGCCCGGCAGAACTAAGCTCAAATTGAAAAATAAATGGCCACAACCAAATCTGGGTGTAGAAATTTAACTTTTCTACAGGCAAATGTGATTGTATAGACCGACTGCAAAACCCCTGCAAATGATTTTTTGAATGCATACTACACCATCACGACTGAAAATACTGCATCTATAATGATAGTATAGACATATTTGTTTTACATGGATTGTGCAGGAAGTCCGGCATTGACTTATCGAGTCACTCCCCATGGCACAGATGTTGGCGTATACTTCCTACTTTGTAGGTGGTGGAGGAAACCGAAGAACTCGGAGAAAACCACCGTGCACGGTTAAAGTGGTAGGAACTTTTTCCACATGCTGCCCAGGATGAGAACCGAACCCAGGTCGCAGAGGTGAAAGGCAAGCGTCTTACCGCTCAGCCAACCGTGCACCCCCTAACATATCCTCCTATACCTTCATCAAAAAAATCAGGTTCGACCTTATACATAGCACACACACTTTAAAAGTACTGTTTACCCAAATCACCTCAAGTATATGCCATAGCAAAACCACTAAGTCAAGGCTATCTGCAAAACCGTATAAAGAAGAGACGGAAAAACACCTACCTGGACTCGAGAGAAGGAAACCAATACATGGCTACCTGGCGAAATTCAAATTAGACAGAGAATGACAACCATGATCAATGTATGGCAACAGAAAAAAGAGCACCCTACGAAATTTAAGTAATACTGGAATGTCAGAGATCAGCTTTGAGTGTACAATTGAGTGGTTATAAAGGATGCAAATTTGTTGCGCCATCTTCACTTAGAGCAGAAATGAAGGCAAAAGCTCACATGGGAATAGAAAAAAACAACAGTGAGAGTAAGAGATATAATTGGCCAGGAATGACAGCAGAAATAGAACTAATGATAAGCCAGCATTCTATATGCCGGGAATGACAACAAAAATTAAACAGATGATAGGACAATGTTCTATATGCAAGGAGCTACGACAGAAAAAATAATAATACGCTGGTGCTCCATATGCCAAGATGCCAGATATCAACAACCAAAACTGTTACAATAGCATGACATTACAGATCTCCATGGAGTGAAATAAGTTTTCATTTATTTTTATGGGAAGGAAAATCATATTTGATTATGGTGGACTAATATTTCAACTTTATAGAGTTTGCCCCTATTACCTGATATCAGAACAACTTCTATAATACATCATATCAAAGCTATTATGGCTATTTATGGATTGACAGATATTGCTGTAAGTGGCAACAAACCACAGGTTAGCAGGGATGAATTTTGCAAGTTTGCCAAAATCTATCAATTTCAACATATAAGAAGCAGTCCGTTCTACTAAAAAGGAATGTAATAGCGGAAAATCAGTTTACACTGAAACACATACTTACCAAAGCTAAGAAATATGAAAAAATCCCTACAAACTATGCTAGATCACTGCAGCACAACTATCAACAACACCAGCACAAAGATGGTTCACCAGCACTAAGATTTCTGGGGTAGAAAATCAAAACATTCGTAGCTATAGCTGACTCATTTTTGAAACCTAAAATCCCGAGCTGCGGAACAAAAGAGCTACAAAACCACAGAGGCAAAGAGAAAAAAAATCAAAAACACTCAAAAGTTTTAAAACCAGTAAAAAGAGAGTACGTGAGAATGCAAACAAAATTGGCTGGTACCTTCACAAAGTTGTATCCAAAACAATGGAAGCAAGGTCTTATATTGTATGCACTGGTCCCAAAATGCACAGGAGGAATAGACAACAGCTAACGAGTGATATACAGACATTTAACTTTCCCGAGAGATTACATGTGAATGTGGATATCGTTTCCGAGTGCAGACAAAGAAGTGAAAAAAAGCCTGTAAGCAGAGTTGAATGGTGAAGCAGGCAATGAGACAGCAACTAACTTACCACATAGACCAGATGGTCATCAGCAGCAGCCCCAAGGGTAACTTCTGGTGGCATGACAGTGAAACCCCGTGGCAGATGCCAGGACTATATGTAATACCAGGACAGTGTGAAACCAGGTCTGTGTGTGAAACCAGGACTGGTTAGCATTAAAGTGGTGCATGAATAATTAAGACTTAAGACTCAAAAGGTCTTAGGTACCATACATGGCACATATAAATCTCAAGTTGCCGTTGACGAGAGCTTAGCACATTCTGTCCCTGTTCTCTTCATTTGGTTTGATACCAATATTACATTTATTAAGCAAAATTTTAGTGACAACACACAAAAGACATGGCGCTTCGTAAATAATAGATTTACTTGTATAAATCTTCAGTTTATTGGAACAAGGTACAATTTACAAGGACATAATGAACAGTAATAATTTTATTTTCATAATAATATGGACCTGTAAATGATGATTTGGTGACTGCCAAAGAGTGGAGTACTCGTATTTAGCGACTTCAAGTCGGTATTCCTGAAAGTCTACGGAGTCCATGTGTTTGTACGGTTTAGTATTCCCCCACAGAGCTCCATATTAAAAGAAAGGGGGTGTAAAATATGGCTATTGAGATAAACATGTGCAATAGTCACTCATACTTCTGATATTCGAATCTGTATTCCTGCTACATGTTGTTCATTGATATTTTGATTACGTCATCATTTATTTTTATCTTTTTACCAAAGTCTGCCTGCTAAAAAGGGACACCAATTATTGGCAGGAAATTGTGTTCACATTGTCTGGTGTCTTTATGCCTTTTTTCTGCGCATACATATTCACATATGTCCCTCTATTTATTCAGGACTTTAATCATGAAATAAGACAAATAATAAGGTGTAGGCCATGAAAACACACAAGGGGATATATATGTACATAAATATATATGTACATGTGTAAGAAGCTACAAAGGAAGTGTTCCAATTATGAATTCTTCTTAAAATGTTTGTATGCTAATCTTCTTGAAGTGATACCTTCCAATGCAGAAACCTGGTCCACCTTGACCGGTGCATCTTATGAGATATGCATTGCATAGTTGTTACAGAAGTGTAATGGGGGGGGGGGGGGGGTAGTTGGTGTCATTTTCTACTATCGCAGATAGCCTGTGTTTTGGAAATTAGTTCGGTTTTTAGTATGCAATGGAAGTCACAAAAAGTGTGGAACAATGTCTTAAAATTATGGTTCAATACATTATTATACTATGTACTGAATTCAGTTCGCAACCTTCAGAAACTGAAATGTATCAAAGGAAAATTGCTTTGCAGCAGGCCTTTGCGAAGCAATTATCACTTGAAAATTAAACATACCAACCTTTGAGAGCAATAAGCACCCACCAAGCCACGGTGATAGTATGGGAATCTGCAAAGCAATTTTGTTCATGTAAAATCAAATTTATTGAAGCAATATTACAAACCACAGAAGAAATCAAAATGCTATTTTACTTTCAAACATTCCCTTACAAATTGGATTACACATTAACTGAATGCAGCATTTCCACACTTGGATGACTTCTCACATTTAGACCTCAAGCGAATAATAACGAATGATAAAAGAGAAATTAAGGCTCTTTATGTTGAATTTCAAACGTATCTTAAAATAAACAAAATAGCTGCCTCCATATCTTTATGCAGACTTTCAAAGTTATATTGCCACCCACATTTTATTTGAACTGTTCTGAGATATTGCAAAGAAAAGCAGAATTTGAAAAGTTTATTTCAATTTCCAGATTAGGCTTTATATATTTATTGAAGGAAAACTCGATAAAGTTAACAGAAGCCGAAAATAAAGTTGCCTGCAACAGTCTTACTTCAATTATTTGAAATGCATTTTGATCATGTCAGTGCAAATGTGGAAAATATTCACAGCTTTTTTTATTCATCACAAGAGTAGTTTCCCCCACGCAGTCGAGTTGCAAAATTCACAGAAGCATCAGACTACTATTTGTTTACATTTATCATGATTGCATCACAGGGATTCATCAGGTTGGTCCAGAACGGCGACTAATAGTAGACAATAATACAATTACAGCAAAACCCATAAACGAGTGTATCACACCATTTGCTATTTATTTAAATATTTCTATTCTGGATAACCCTGTTTAAACCTGCATCATACCACCCAGCATGCAACAAAACAGTATGTACAATCCTAATACAACTAAATATTTACACAAAAGGACGAACGCAACATGTATGGCAGGTTGTGCTAACTCGATAGCTTCTCGGATTGATCCGGGGAGACTGTTCCAACCTTTCGGACCTTCGTGGGAAAGTGATTGCTTGTACTTCTCAGCACGGGCTCTCAAAATATATATGAAGATCGCCGGGCCAGCTGCTGTAGTGTCAAGGGGTTGGACTATTCTTCTTTTGATAAATTTGTTTTGTACGTAATTTAGTGCCATTTCGTTTGAAGATTTGTCTCTTACCATTCAGGCAGGAAAATGTCAACAACCAGCTAATTGGTCCGACCTAAACTTTGAAATAGTGGTGTTAGCCTATAATTATAATTGGAATTTCCGGTGATAATCCTGGCCCTTATTTTGGAGTCGCTGTCGAAATTTATCTCCGCATACCATATCACAGTAGTCAAACATAAGTTGTATTATGCTCTTGTTGATAGTATTTAATAACTTAGCAAATACTGTATGCTTTAGTCGAGAGAGAAATGAAATATGGAGGCTAACTTTTGAGTTTAATTTATATGTTGTGAACAGTTTCAATTGTCGTCGATTATTACGGCTAGCAATTTTTGAGGTTTCCTGCAAAAGAACATATGGTGATCTGTAGATTAATCCAAGACACTTATGCCTCGGGTCGGATAAAAAATAATAGCATGATAATAATGATTTTGGAACATTAAGGGAAATCTGTTGTTACTGAACCTAGCAGATGTAGTGTGCAGGTCAGCTTGCAGTTCGATTCCGCTTCTTTGATTTTGCGGAATATGTGTATCATTTTGCGAGGAGGTAAACATGTTTCAGTTAAGTACACATTTGCCTTAGGCTACAAGCAATTGTAATACTTTCACCGTAATAAGTCTTTTGGCATTATTCACTGCATCCGTAACTTCATTACGAAGATAACGGTAGATGTCCCGCTGTTGCTTGCAACCTAAGTCAATAGCTTTCTTTTGAATATAATCTCTCTCGTATATTGTTTTGAGAATATCAGAAGTGAGCCATGGATTCTTACGTTTATATACCCTCGTGGTGCGATGGGGTGCATGTTTATTACATATGCGTTCAAATTCATTACGCCATAGTTTCCAAGGAACATTAAGATGCACCGAATTGGTGCCTTCATAGAGTACTATTTGACTGTTGCTCATGTCACTGAAGAATGACCCCAGCAAAAATCTGGTGTAGGGAAGTATCCAAATCGTTTTTGCAGTGGACTTTACACTTTTTCAAGGAATGATTCCATAAATAATATAATAATCAGTAAGCCGACATGAGAAAATATCTGATTTTGTAAGCATTCTAGACTGTCAGTATGTTATTAATAGTAGTTGTTGTTGCTCTGGAATAAATTTGATTAGTTGGAGTCGTATTTGATGATTATTGTTGGAGTCTTGTAATTTGTGACGTATATTGAAGTCTCCAAGTATTACATGACTTTCATCTACAACTTTCCCCCACAATACCAGTTATGATATTAAAATATGCTACATCAGCAAGCAGTCTGTGAAGTTGATAATATTACAATTGGAGATATAGGTTTTGTTTTAACTTCAGCTTGTACATATGCGGCTTTAAATCTTCGTAGATATCCCATCGTGACTTAAATTCTGAATCATTGCAAATATATAAAGCAACACCGCCAAGGTGACGGTTTATGTCGCGACACAATAAAGCGTAATTTGAGATACGAATTACAAAATCTAAAATTGATAGTTTTTGGCGATCGGATTATCAATAAAAGTGTGGTTGATTGCACCGTACAATTTGATGCTGAATAATATGAATATGTATAAAGTAATAAACACCACGTGTGACAAGTTTTGAAATGACATACAGACCAGACAACTGATGTGCTTATTGGGGACATATTCTACATACAGACCACAGGACTGATGTGCTTACTGGGGACACATTCTACATACAGATCACAGGACTGATGTGCTTACTGGGGACACATTCTACATACAGACCACAGGACTGATGTGCTTACGGGGGACACATTCTACATACAGACCACAGGACTGATGTGCTTATTGGGGACACATTCTAGAGATGTAATTTGTGGTTATCCCAATTAAGTTAAGCGTTTTCGAACATGAAATATTGTTTGTTCAAATCTTTCTTTACAGCGGTATGATGTTGGGATTTCTCAAATGCATATACCGAAGCCTGTCGCAAATTTGCTCGATGTATTTTTCATTTACCTATAATACCCAATTTCATCTTCTACGCGAACTCTGCAAGGGCATACCGATCGAGTTTCAACTGTATTTGAGATTCCTAAAATTTTCTTATCCAGGTCGAAACACTAATAATGTTGGCTTGGAATTTTGCAGCAGATAGGTCCTGAATGGTAGCAGATCAAATAAGTGCAATAGTCTTAATTTTGTACGTTACAAGTATAATATTCTCAAATATTCACTCCCATACGTTGACTCAGGACTCACGATATTTTTATTTGGTCAGTAGTTGTTCCATTTTTAGTACGATATGATGTGGCATAAACATTAACCAGGAAGACTTCCATTAAGCCAAAAATAATGTCGCTGTCATGAAGGCCATCCTGTAAAAGTGATGCTGGTTCATATTGATAGTTTTAATATGGACAGAAACACTTCCCAGTCGATTGAACCATTAATTTGCGATATAAGACACAGACATGTTACTTCATTTCATTAATTAAACTCAATTAACAGCAAATTTGGTGATAAAATAACATTGGATTTGTTCATCATCTTCTTCATCATTTTCTGTGGGCATATTTATCAAAGAATTCCTGATTATTCCACTATGATTTGCTAAAAGTTCCTCAGTTAAAGTCGTTAATTATATAAAAATTGATAAAAATGTGTGTCAATATTGAATAAGAGTATTTCAGTATTTCATTCATTTATGACATGTCAGTGTAGTTGAAAATGATGAAAGGTGTTCGAAGTCCCGATTTAACCTGAATTCGAGCATCGTATGAATGTCCAAATTGTTCAAACGAAATAATATATAATATCTATCCAAAAAAAAAAAAAAAGGATTGATATCAATATTCTCTTCATAGTCCTGGTGAACGACTGCCTGAAGAGGTGGTGAAAACATAATATTTTTTTTAAATTTTTAATTTGGTAGCCGCTAGCGCTGCCACCAAACTTTTAAAAAACGGTAATATTTTATCTAATAACACATTAACTTGGCTTACTCTACGGCTGCCACAGCTACCATCTTAACACCTTTTTAAATGAGTGTTATCTCGATGGCCGCTACCGCACAACTATCCTCCAGAATTGTTTTTATTACTTTTCCCTTCTCTTTCTTTTTATTTTTTCTTCCATTCTTTTTCCCTTATATGAAAGAAAAAAAAATCCCAGGTACACATGGGCGGCCGCTACCGCTTCCGTCCCAAATGATTGTGTGCAGTTCATAACCCTACATAATCCTGGGCCTGTATAGAGCCTTTGGCTTAATAAAGGACGCTCAAGTTCATTTTGCACAATATCCCATTTACGTGTGAACCAAATGGTTTGTAGCTTTTCGTTTGGGTGTACTCCGTCAGGTAGATCTCTATTGGTGAATTTGAAATATTTCTTGTCTGTTGTTGACTTTTTCTTTCCTTTTATTGACGAATTGTGCACTTTCCTGTCCCAGTTTATTGTCTCCATATCTCGTGCAATATTCCTATTAATGATATCCTCGTTGATCTGCTGTATATCCTGTAATAGTTCGTTTTGTTGATGTGCTAACATCGTCATGATTGGTTTTTCCAGGAAATATGAATTGGGGTTCTTAGTCTTATTGTATGTTGTCAGACAAGCTGAAGGGTTAGTAGCCATGTTGATCCTTCTCCCGTATGTTTCACATAATTGCGAAATGGATTCGAAGAGCGAGAATAGTATATCATCATCATGGTAGTATTCAATACGCCTGGGGGTGTATCTATTTTAAGCGTCAAGTCACAGATATCCGCTGCCACAATAATATAATCCATGTACTTATGTCGAGTAATTTCACGAATGCGCTGCGTCAAAATTGTTATTGTTCCTCCAGGTATTACGTATATTTGGATGTTGTAACGTTGATAACTATTTTTACTTTGAATATACCTTTCCCTGTTTGACCCCTGGAGTCTGTGATTATAAGTATGTTTGTGACGTGAGCGCTCATTCTGCCATGATTATGACGTGGCGCGAGTAATATACCACTTGGTCTTTTGGGTTCATCACAGTAACTGTTGGGATCCCAGCTGCCATCCTGAGTCTTTCTATTGGTGAAGCTAACACAAGCTATACTGCCATTTAATTATTACCGGTAGCTGTATAGTTAGTTACCGCATTAAAGTTTTCCCGTAGCTCTAGTCGTTACCAGTTTTAATGAGCATGTAAAACTTAATAGCTCAGACCCACCGTGACTGTAGCCTTCCGTGGAAATAGGTCGAAATCTTATGGGTGCCCTACCCTGGAAGTCACGTGCGCACGTGTTTCAAAGTTCTAATGGGTTGTCTGTTAACAATGTAATGCCCGGGGAATAGTGTTTCCAAGCAATGTGTCGCACTCCAATTTTTAGTCGACAGTATGTGCCGTCTGATAACAGCAGAGATATGTATGGCCAAGTTTTGTGATATTTAATTCTGGACTTCGTCTTCACTTATTTGGGGAAATTCCTTCTATGATTCAAAATTTCAGATTTCAGTTCTCGGAGGACAGGGGGTATATCAGATGCAATCGTGATCGTTTCCCGGTTGAGTGATCAAGTTGACCCAGGAGATTCGCTTTAGAATATCATAGATTTTTTACATCCAGATCAATAAATTTGGCCGGCGTCTTTGTGAGGATTCAGCCTATGACAAGCAGCAAATGTAGTTTTATCCAGTTCATTTTGAGTTAATTTCAGCTTTTTTCTGCCGAAATTCCAAATTTTCATACGTGTGTCTGCAGCATTTTCACCTGGAGGTCCCTCAATTCCTTGATTAATCAAGGATTATTTGCGTACATGTACGTCCGATTCAATGGCTTTATTGCATCCACAATACTTTTCTCGTGTATTTATGACTTCAGTTCTTTCAATTCTCTAGTTGTATTTTCATGGAGAGTTTTTAAATCTTCATATTTTTGTTCTAGTGTTGCAAGTTTATGTGTCCAGTTTTCCGTCGCTTTGTTAACAGACTTAGAAACACATGTGTCACTGGCTGCATGCCAGTATCTGTGGGTCCACTTTGACGGACGTGTCTTCCGCAGGTGTGGTTTCTCGGTTGTCGGACATTTTCACTGTAGTACTGACCTCAATAGTAGTAAATCCGCATTCACTGGTAGTTCATAACAAAGTTCACAATAGCTTATCTTCCATTTGAAAAAAAATGCCGAAATTGTAGCGCAAAAAACAGACCACCACCTCACTCCAATTCTGCTCAGGTCGCCATGTTGAGTTCCATCCGACTCCAGAACGCATCTGTAAACATCTGTTGCGAACTTCACAAATTATAATGATCTCATATGAGCAAGTATTCTGCAAGATGTTTTTAATATGACCGACCAAGAAGACTTTCAGTGTTATCCAGTCAAGAGGTAAATATAATGTTCAGTTTATTAGTACATCAAGATCATTACGTTAAATGCCATTTCTTCTCTGTTTACACTGTGTTGGTTTGATGAGCCAGGGAAAACAGCCTGACCTGACATCAAGTGCGCGTAGCTGGGAATTTTGGTGCAAAAGATGTATCCCATGGTCTTTTTAATATCATATGTGACACATAAGTCAAGGCCGGTGTTGTCATTGTCTATGTAACATCAATTATTACGTCTGCATATTATGTGTAGGACATCATTCTTCAGTCCGATTCGGATGCCACATGGGGTGTGACCTTTTCCCTTTTGTTTGTTTGTTTTTTTCTTTTTTTTGGGGGTGTGTGTGTTTTGTTACTGATTTTTTTTTGGCGGTTGGCTTTTCTTGATTTTTTGTTTTTTTGTTTTTTTTTTTTTGTTTTTTGTTTTTTTGTTTTTTTTTTTTTTGTTTTTTTGGGGTTTTTTTTTTTGTTCTTTTTTGTTTTGGTTTTGTTTTGTGTTTTGCTATGTTTGTTTGTTTTAGTTGTCTTTTGTTTTTTGTTTGTTTTGTTTTTTACATTTGCATTTCGTTGTTATTTTTCCATCGATATTTTCAGTTTCTAAATATACATCGTCAATGTCCTAATGAGCTAAGACTGGCAAAGACATGTTGCTCTGGCACATCACATTGATGATTATAATCTGCCTCATTGATAATTTCGACATGCGTTAGATCTAAACACAGTGCAAGAATCACTTTTCACCACAGAATGAGTGCCACAGTATTTCTGTAACTGGTGTTCCAAAGAACCAGCCATCTTTGACGTCTATGTTTGATCTCAGTTTTAGATACATTGAAATTTTACATGTCGAGATTATGCTACTGACAGATGTTACCATGTCCTTGGCTTTATGAAGCAGAGCCGGTGATTTGGTTAAATTACCCAGCAATTAAATATTGCAATAGCTTTGCCGCAGCACAACATTATGATGACTTTGTATATTTGTGGAATTGTAAATGTTTTACAGGAATAACTTAAATATCAATATGGCTCAAATCAACCCGCAGTCCTGGTTAGGATTTCCCTTGGTTTGTACAGGTGGTCTAGCTGCAACTGTTTATTTTACAATCACTGGGACAAAATATAATGCCCCAGCTTGTTTCCACTTCAGTTATATACTGGCGGGTGGTTTAACTAGGATAAACTGTCCAGCTAGAAAGGGTACATATTGGTTCAGGGGTAAGTCAAATTGTTCTTATCTGAACCTGTACTATACAAATTTAGTAATTATGGTTTGTTTGACAAGTATTCTTCTTTCATAATGAAGCTCTGCATTTATAAGCAAAATTTCAAGTGTTCGGACTGCGGAATAGGGTCATGACTACTAGGAAGTGGTTCTGGGAAAAAGACACAAATAGATAGATAGATAGATGGATGGATGGATGAATGGATGGATGGATGGATGGATGGATAGATAGATAGATAAATAGATAGATAGATAGGTAGGTAGGTAGATAGATAGATAGATAGATAGATAGATAGATAGATAGATAGATAGATAGATAGATAGATAGATAGATAGATAGATAGATAGATAGATAGATAGATAGATATTATGGTACGCCATTTCTTGTTTTATTCAGTATTTAATCAGATTATTAAATATTTGATCAGAAGAACATATAAATTTATTCTTATGAACAAATATTTGATCAGGTGAATAAATATTTAATCAGAAGACTAAATATTTAATCACATAATCAAATACAGTATATTTGTTCTTCTTATCAAATTGACTTGATGAGAAGAACAAACTTATTTAATCAGAATCAATCAATCAATCAATCATTTATTGTGTGAAAAATAGATGTGCATAGAAGATATACATAAACACTCATCTTAGTTTGTATGTATTGTATATACCTGTGGCACATGCCTAGCAGATAAACTGTAAACACTAGTATCCAAAATAATAATTTTCATAGTAATTCTTAAAGCAATTTACACTAGGTGCTGATGCAATATGCTTTGGTAGACTATTCCACAT
This sequence comes from Hermodice carunculata, assembly GCA_964020975.1. Lineage (NCBI taxonomy): Eukaryota > Metazoa > Annelida > Polychaeta > Eunicida > Amphinomidae > Hermodice > Hermodice carunculata. The sequence continues at coordinate 89,045,772 of OZ026615.1, read as the reverse complement.
AAATATGACTCTGTTGCTAAAGAAATATTTACGTACATTGTAATTACAGCTGTTAACTTCGAGCACGTAAGAATGACCCTTCAGTCCTTGATACTCCCTTCTGGTTAAAAAAGTTTCGAAATTCAAAAATCCAGGCCTTTCAAAATTTTATAAACTTCAATTAAGTCGCCTCTCAATTTACGGTCTTCTAGGGTGGTTAACTGTAGTATTCTGAACCTTACTTCATAACTGAAGTTTGTCATTCCTGCAAGCAGCTTTGTAGCTCTTCTCTGGACTTTCTCTATAATAATTATATCTTTCTTTAAGAATGGAAACCAGGCCTGCACACAAAATACTAAGTGTGGTCTAATATCCGTTTTATACAAGGTAAAAAGAGATTCTTTGGAAAATATGAAAAAGTTCGCTTGATCATACCTAATATACATTTGCTTTTGCTGCAACTTTTCCAATGTGTCTGGAGAAAGTCAAGGAATCAGTTACTATAACTCCCAAATCTTTCTCCTATGTGACTTTAACGAGGGACTTGTTGTTCATAGGATAATAATAATTTAAATTTTTCTTTCCAATATGTAGTACCTTGCACTTATCTTCATTAAATCCAAGTAACCATTCCTCGGACCACTTACCTAAATTTTCTAAATCTCCTTGGAGTATATCATGGTCAACCAATGATAATACATGGCGGTATATTTTGGTGGCGTCAGCAAAACTCTTGCAGGGAGATGAAATCACAGCAGGTAAGTCATTTATAAATAATAAAAAAAATAACACAGGTCCGAGGACTGAACCTTGGGGAACACCACTTGACACCATCTATTCATGTTGATTTACTCCTATTTACTGATATACACTGTTCCGGGTCTCTCAGAAAATCTTCAATCCAAGCACTAATGTTACCCCTGAAACCATATTTGTGTAACTTATAAATAAGTCTGCCATGTGGAACAGTATCAAATGCCTTTTTAAAATCTAAATAAATTGCATCAAAAGCCTTTCCTTCATCGTACATGAATGTCCAATCCTCTAATGTGTTTAACAAGTGTGTGAGACAAGATCTTGCTTTACGGAACCCATGTTGTTCATCACATATGAAGTCATGATCTTCAAGATGTTGAACTAGCCCTTGTTTAATGGTTTTTCAGTAAGTTTACACACCTCAGAAGTTAGGCTTACAGGTCTGTAGTTGCCACAGATTTATCTCCCTTTTTAAAAATTGGTGTCACATTGGCTTTCTTCCATAAGTCTGCAAATCTGCCTTGATCTAGTGATTGCCTCATCACACAGTACAAGGAAAATACAGATTGTCAGCACATTCTTTCAGAACTCTAGGGTGAATTTCATCTGGGCCCATGGCCTTATTTGGGTTAATTTTGTATAATAAGTCTCTCACTTCTAAAGGTGTAAAATAAATGTTATCCAACACATGGTCGTGGGTGATACTAACATAGTTAAATGGGTCAGGTGCATCCTTGTCGAAGTGTTGGTGCACAAAGTCATTAAACCAAATTAAATATTTGTCATCCTCTTCAAATAGATTTATTCCGAGGAACAAATAAAATGAATTTGATCACATTAACAAATGCATTTGTTCATATGACTAAATCTATTTGTTTTTCTGATCAAATAGAATAAGGTATATCCCGATTTAATCACCTGAACAAATATATTTGTTCCCGTGATCAAATCGATTTGATCTTCTGAATAAATACAAGTTTCTCCACTGCCAGATAATAATTACTCCCTCTTGTATGCCGCGCGTCACTTCCGGTAGCCTGTGTTACCATAACACACAAGAGGTACAATCTCCAACTTTAACATTTTCTATATTTAGCAACAAGAAGTAGGGGCTGGGACACGAGGCGAGTTGCCACAGGGTTGAGTTGTCATCATCCACTCTTCAGAATCCCATTTGACAATGCTTGGTTTTTCTAGGCTCCAAGTAATATTTGAAAACATTTGGAGAAAAAAATCAGATTTCCAGCTACAGGCACGTTATAATCGTTTGTTAAGAAAGAAAGAAAGAAAGAAAGAAAGAAAGAAAGAGTGAGGGAGTGAGGGAGGGAGAGAAAGAGAGAAAAATGCTCACACCCTTCCCAAAAGCAGTGCCTACCACCAAACTTTAAAAAGAAAGAAAAAAAGGGAAAGATAAAAGGGTTATATCCATGACCATGAAAGGCATGGCGAAAAGCAGTGCCTAACCAAAGAAAGAAAGAGTGAGAGAGAAAAAAAGCCCTCAAATCCATCCCGAAAACCAGAGCGAAAGATCATGGAATAACGGTCCAAATTTACATTTAATCCTGCCAAAACACAAACATATTTAACTGATAAATAATAATGATGCACTCTGCACGGCTGGCTTCACACGCTTTAATCTCCTAACAAAGCTATAAAATGTCCGCGATGTCCGTGTTGAAGATATCGCAGACATTGCGGACATTTCGAGATTGTACCTTTTGCGTGTTTTATTATTTGGTGCGCGGATCAAATACTGGCGGAAGTGATTTATTCCGAAATATAAATACTTGATCCGCGGAACAAATCAGACAGGAAACGTCAATTTAATTAAGTTCGGGGATTTTTGATGATGTGATCAAATCGATTTGATCAGAAAGACAATTCGATTCATTCAGATAATCAAATATCATCTATTTATTCTTCTGGTGAAATAGATTTAATCATCTGAACAAATATATTTCCTCATGTGATCAAATGACAGTATATTTGTTGGTCCGATTAAATCGATTTGATCAAAAGAACAAATCGATTTAATCAGAGGATCAAATCAATATATTCAGAAGAACAAATAGACTGTATTTAATCACATGAATAAATGCATTTGTCCACCTCATGAAATCGATTTTTTATTGTGATCAAATACTGAATAAAACAAGAGACGGCGTTCCATAATATGTATGTATGTATGTATGTATGTGTGTGTGTATGTATGTATACATATATACATATGTATATATATATATATATATATATATATATATATATATATATATATATATATATATATATATATATATATATATATATATATAAAAGCAACCTGGTTGAGAACATTTGCTCTCTCTCTCCCTCTCTCTCTCTGTGTCTTACTCACTTCATATGTTATAATGTAACTGAGTACCTTGTTGCGATCTCCGTATGTTTCAGCCAAAAGTAAAATGATATGCTATTAATTGCTGCTATAATACCAGTCAATTTGTCTTGGATTTTTGTCCATTAAATACGTTACCGAACACTCGGACAGTACAGTTACTACATAATTCAGAACTTAATTGTGACACTTACTAACCAAAGTTTCATGACTCATTTAAACTCCCTGCTTATCCAAACGGTCATTCTCATCTGATTTCTGCATTCAAGGGTAGATAGATAGATAGATAGAGAGATAGATAGAGAGATAGAGAGATAGATGGATAGATAGATAGATAGATAGATAGATAGATAGATAGATAGATAGATAGATAGATAGATAGATAGATAGATAGATCGATGGATGGATAATCTTTATTTAGAGTCAGTTTTACAACTTAAAACATGAGCTGTAGCTAGCTCTTGTCACCAACATAAAGAGATAAAATGAAACAATGAAAGGATATAACATATATATATTAAAAGCAGTATGCCTGTATGAAAATGACAATGTATGCATAAATATCTGTGAAGTTAATAGAGTAGGTTCTAACGATCGTTTTGGCTGTGATATTTACATGATGAACAATGGAACTTCGGTTCATTCCATTTTTGTGTTGCTTTTTTTAATAATTTTAGGTCATTGATCTTTTTCATATGGGGGGGGGGGAGACTGTTCCATAGTTTGGCCCCTGATGTGAAATGGAACGCAGATCATGTTTAGTGGTATTGCAGGCTGGGACTACAAGTCGGCTGCCGTCTCGAAGATTGTATTTGTTTTGCTTCGGAGAGAACAAGTATTGGATGTATGGGGGAGATATTCCATTTATAGCTTCGAAAACTATAAAAGCAAGGGATCTCAGGCGACTTGTTTCCAGGGTTGGGAGATTTCCTGTTTTTAGGAGGGTGAAGTAGGCCAACTTTCAGTCATTGTACACATATTGAAGGGCACCTTCTTGAAGTTTTTCCAATTTAAAGAAGTCACTATGTATTACAAGTTCATTTCTTCCGAAAGGCAGACTCTATTTTTCCTGGAGCAATTCGCAGTTGGAACGGGTTAGACCTTTCAAACATATATTCCCCGTCAGATTCTGCCTCTGAGAAAAACGAACAGAAGAAAGATTCGATTGTCCTAGTCTATTACTGTGGCGGCAATAAGTAAGCTCAGATGCATCACACAAGTTTAAGAAGGAATAGTAGTTTATTGAATTACGACGTATACAAAGGCAAAATGGTAACAGATGTTTTGTGTTCTAGCGGAAAATCTCCGGAAACGGTGTAAATTACTTCATGCATTGTAGATTATACACCTTATAGAGAAAGGATCTAGTTGAGTCACTACGTACTTTTGTAAGCCATGAATTCGGCCCAAATTCTTCTATATGGGGATGATGGTCAATCGTATGACACGACAAGCCCCTGTTCCGTTATGCCGAAAAACATATTTTTGAACGTAGCGTTTTTGACTGCTCATATAGGTTAGGCTGTGAGCGGAACATTATGTAAAGGTCATTGAGTTACGTGTTTATAGCATCCAGTCAAACTGATAACACCTTTAATTATTCAGTTAACCAGTTGTTTTACTCCTTATTTCGTTGTCTTTTGTCTGTACGTGTGAAACGTACGTGAGCATTCCTCTTTGTAGCATGGTACTCTCCAAAACCTGTCATCAGCGTGTAGTCGTTATCACTTGAAATACGGTTGTATTTTGGTGAAACTTTGCTTTTGTATTTTTCCTATGTGATCATCAACTATGTATTCATGTACGGAAGCAGAATTAATATAAGATTCAGTCTGACTTCCAATCGCATTCCATCCTTCCGGACGATAAATATGTTTAAATAAAATTTCTGCTTTAAACGACATGATCAAGCTTATGTAATTTTAAAAAGTAATCATTAGAAACTTTTCTGCAATTTTTATGTGATCGTTTCTTACAATGGTCGCATGATATCACAGGTTTATATTTATCATGGACGTACGCCAATGCGTCTGTTTCTGCTGCTACACGTAACTTTATGAATGAGTTATGAGTAAACTTGTTTGTTGTTAAAGCCTTAGTTTACAGTTCAGAAACTAACAACATACAGCTGCATGAATTTAACAAACAATGAACAAGGCACAAGTAGGTTAAGGACTAGTCGTTAGTGCCATAAAGTACGGGATTTTATGGTAAACACAAGTACCACATTGGTCATACATACAAGAACGTATCAATTAAATGCCGCTTTTTACGATCTCCCAGAATAGGATTAACTAAACTATGGATGATCTTGCTTGTTTTTGGAAGGGGTCACTTGCTTACCTTTCAGGTGGCATGATTACAAAAAGGACATTTGTCTTATTGACATACATCTTTAGGACAAGAGATGGTAAAAGACAGACATGCGAAGTACCTGAACATAAGTGAACAGCGATTAACAAAAATTATAACTTTGCACAGCTTAAATGACGGCAAATGCACCCAGGTACAAAATATCAATATAATATTAAGATATTTTATCGCGATAACCACAAAAATAATTTACGTGATAGATTTGTTGTTTCAGTGCCTGCTTGTATATATCTACTCTATATGCACACTGCAAAATATTCATATAAAAATTTGATTCTTAGAAATCTGCGGTCAAAGGTGAAAGTGGCAATTTGAAAGAGTAAAAGGCTGTTTCATGAAATCAACTGACTCTGTTACTTGTTTCGAATACTATTATGCGACTAATGTGCCTTTTGATATTTTATCATAATGTAGAAAATCATAGAAATACATTGAAAATATAGTTTTTTTATGCTATCTTGCAAAAGGTTGAGCCACAATGTTGTTTTAGCTTGCTGGTTTTACATGTGCAGGGCTAAATGGTCTTTTGATCATGAGTATAATTGTGGTACCTATTGCCAAATGAACAGGCGTTTAATGAGACCAGGTATTTTTGCGTACAATGGAACCACATGCATCATGGCACATTCCAAGCTCCGCAGTCAAGTGGATTTGCGTTTCTAAATAAACACTGGTACATAGTTTTGCTTGCGAAAGATGCTAACAGCATTGAACAATTTTGGGCTTAATTCTCACCTAAAACTAAGAAAGTCCCAACAAAGTTACTCGGTATGATGAGAGATCACTAGTACATTTAACCAAAAGGACAAAAATTCCGTTTTGGGGAAGTACGATTTTAAGAGAAATTCCTTTTATATCTGCTACCTTAAGGCATATGAGACACACAAAAAATTCCGCATAGGCGATTTATTTTTTTTTTTTTCGCTTTTTATAAATTAAACGTCCTTTCTTTAAGCTGGCAAAATTCTCTTAGATTTTGTTGTTCGGAACCGAATGTCGCTTCAAAATGCAGGTGCACTGTGGTTCCCGAATGAAATGGACATATTTAAGAGAAAAAAAAATGGACATAGACTCATCTTCTGCCCAGCACAAATTGGGAACCACAGGTCACCATCTTGGTGAGAGTGAGTGTGATCCAGATTCGCGACGAACACAGGGTTCTAGAGGTGCGTGTGAGAAGCAATCCATATAGATCGCATAGACCCTCCCCCCTTCCTGGGCTCACATAATTTATCGATATTTCTTTCATGATGTTAGCCCATTACTACGGAGTAAGCAACAGGAAGCCTAAATAGTAATGCGTTGTAGGGCCGCAACCCCTCCAGACTTTACAACGCACTGTTACCGCCGTAACCAAGGAGTAGCCAATAGGAATTGATCTTCAAAAAGTACATTGCACCGTAGAACCACTCTTTATCACTTAAAAACAATATTTGCATAAACATTGTGTTGGTATTTCTGCCACTGAAATGTGTTTTTTAAATTAAAAATTTAAAAAGTAGGAGGCTGCCATCCACCAAGGGCGTCTGTACAATCATTTTTCAATAAGGCAGCAAGTGGTGCACCAGCCTGTGGGCCTTTTGGATTTCTCATAGGGACCTTGGAATATGATATATCTGAAGTCGTACGGTACAGAAAACAAGATTGTGTGATAATTAAAATAATCCTGAATTTGGTTTTAACAAATACCATTTATGAGACTTGGACACAGGCAATAATGCTGTAGCTTTCAAACATGAACTCGACGAACGGATTACTGACGGCCCAGCTATTGCTATGGCTGATACAAAATGGTGCCCTTTGATGTTCCAGAACGTAATATACCCGACATATTCGCTTTATTGACGGACGAAGATCTCGATAATTTTGCTGCAAACAGAAATAAAGAATCCACAGGGCACCAAAAACAGTGTGGGGCAGTTAAAATGTTCACAGCTATACATTTTTCACACACCTACAATTTGTGTACATGCAAGCTGCAACGAATCCATGGTGCCGATGTTGTAGGAATCCTATTCCGGTTCCCTTATCCAAATTCTCATTTTTAAAAGTCACATTTGGCCTGATGATGCAACCAATTGATCAACCTATAAATACATGTAGGATTGTCAGGGCAGGTGTTGTACTGGGGCCGATTATTGGGGAACACAACTATAGCCCAGCAGCCTTCCCATGGGGCAACACCACTGCCTCGTCCTGAATGAACAGACTCGAGAAATTGAAAGTTCATTCCCGGACTCCTGAGCTTCCGTGGCCGCTGCCACATATTTATATGCACAGGAGTATTTTCAAGGTTAGTTCATATGTGTGCAACATTGGTCTCAGAATATAAAGTGATTTCTTGCCAATTAAGCCAATTTTTCTTGGTTATTTGGTGACATTTTTTTATCCATTCAGTAACGGTAATGAATGAAGACGAAGCGAGCAATCGTATGTGAACGCTAAATAATTTAAAGGTCGGATTCCTGACCCAAAGTGAAGCTGTAACATTCAGTGTGATATTTGGTTTTTTATCCTTTTTGGTGACTAGAGACACATTTTAGAACCAACAGCAGTACCGATTTTTTCAGACGACCCATGCTTCACTAATCAAATGAGTGTTGTTATGACGACCATCCATAGAGTGAACCAGCTGATCTAAACGCCGCATAAATCAATTTTGTTTTTGCAGCAAAAGGCTTGTAAGTCACACTGATCTGCCCTGGTATATGTTCCATAATTTTTTTAAGTAAATCGCCCTCACAAAAGTACGTGTATTACTCTCGACACTTGGATTACTTTGGCCCTTTTCCAAGCGACAAAATTAGCATAATCTATTCAGCCATTGGGATCATTTTTGCTTTATCACAACTGCTTTCTGTACTCTCACATAAAGTTACATTGAGTGGTGAACCAGGAACTCTGTCAACATGTTAATGCTTGGCAGAGAGGTGTCCAAGCGAGCAAATGTATTGTAAGGAATACATATTCTAGCTGAGCAAGGAAGAATAGTGCCACAATGTGTCTCTGAGTTAAGTAAAAGATTCCATCGTGTTTTTCATAGTGCCAGGGAAAACGTACATGGTGCATAAGCCATCTGAAAGAGGGACTCTGATCTCAAGTTTGATGAAAGAACATATGAAAAAGGAGACTTAGTCCAGCAAATAAGATCAGCTACTAAGTTAGATCAAAATAAAAAAAAAATTGAAATCTATCTGGACCGGACTATATTCAGAGATGGAAGCTCTGTCATCTATTCCATAAAGACTAAAATGACTAAAAAAGAGAAGCAGTGATACTTGACAGTCATAGGTCGCTAGCATGGGGTCTTCCCTGTCAGCCAGCGGAGTTGCGTTTGTGACGTCACTAAACTTTCGCGCCTTCAGGCTGTCGGAAATAAACGGTAAGCGACCGTTGAAGGTGCCATGATTTTTTAAAATTAAATTGTGAATAAAAGTATTATTTTATAGGCAGATTTTAAGTGCACCATATGGTTAGAGCAATCCATGAGTGACCCTTCACAAATTGAGCATGGTTAATTAAGATAACCTTTAAACAATATACTCTTCGAAGGTCACAAGACAAGCCACGTGCTCAATCACATGGCACATTGACCGATGAATTCGAAATCTTATGGATGTGAAATAAAAGCTTCCTGTTGACAACGGTTTATAATTACACCATAAACCTACTTTGCGGTATTTTTATGGTTTACCATATATCTTTTTTTTGTAATTATTAAAATGCTGTAACTTGCACATGGTTCCACAAAACAGAAACAAAACAAGAAAGAAAGAACAGAAAAGAAAGAAAAAGAACAGAAAATCGAAGGTCTTTTCACATTAGTTTTCCAGACAAGCTAAAGTGATTGTTTTGCCTTCTCTGGGTGGTGGATTTTTCATCATGCAGTTATTTGCGTATCTATCTGAAATGGATGTAGGATTGCTAGATCAATTCCGACTAATGTGCTATTTTTTGACATTTGAATGTCAGAGCAGTAGCCAGAGTGTGCCTCAGGCTTTGTCGTTTGTTCCATTACAGTTCGCCACATCGGTCTTCTCATGGCCGCCCTGCCTGCTGCTTTTAAATGTTCGACCCATGTCTGGTGCACAAAATCGATTCATATACCCCAAGGGAACGAAAACTATCCAGCAAGATACTATAACGAATAATTTGCCAACAAATGACACTGAGAACTTTGAGCATCAATTCGCCATCACCCAGTCTTCAGGAGCGTCGGCCAATACGGAGGCTAAAGTGTAGACTTTCGACGAATTGTTATCTGGGCTGCCCCAACAAAGGTCTAACAGCAGTAAATATCGATACCTCAAGCTCTTCATTAATTCAGGATATATATATCATTCATCGTCTCTGGTAGAAAGAAACAGACTTTTGTAAATGAACAGTCTCATTTATTTGTTCGGTCAGAATGTGCTTGATATATCACCTGCTCTGTGTGCATGCACATTATTTTATGCTTAGATATAAAATAACTGCAAACACATATGAAAAAACGGAAAAAATAAAGTTCTGCTGACTGTGTGGTTACCACGATGAATAGATACTTCAATTTATACTAACATATTCACATTTAAAATCCCCAATATGACATTTCTATGTTTGATGATTGATCAATATTAAAACTTGGAATTCATCTGATAAGCTTAATTATGAATGACAATACCTTGAGCTTCGATTTAAAATGCGTTTTCGGTTGTCACAAATATGCACGTAGAAAAACTCAACGTTTCTGACATTTCATAAATATATAGTTTGAAATGCTCATAGGTAAAAAATTCAAAATGATTTCATTTTTATAGGTACATGGGTAGTTAAACTCTCAAATCATCATATTGTGGAATAACAGTCTAAAATTTTCTTTTTACTTTACATATTAAGAAAATACCCAGCAAGTATTCGATGCATATTTACTTAAAAATTCACATTTGGGTCTTGTGTCAACGCAAAATGGCCATCAACTGTTATCAGCAAAAGAAAGTAGAAGCTGCGGGGTTTGGGTATAATTATTGTGATCAATTCAGATTTTGCATCAATTTTCTCAAAGATATCTAATTTTGAAGTCCTAACTGGCCCACGCCTCCCTACGTCCATGCAAAAACAGGTTTACTTACTGGCAAATCAGCGATTGACCTACCCGTTCTGCCATCAACTACCGTTTGTACACCTACAAACCAAAACGACTCGATTTACAATGATAGCTTCACCGCTGATGTTTGTATTGCGGTGTATTTACATTTCAGGTTATGCTCACTCTGGAAAAGTCCCAATATATATTGAACATTACATTTATTCGACAAATTAACTTTCCCTTAGCCCCAATCGCACATAGATTTTGGATACTACCTATTCAAAATATCGAATCGTATCACCGGCACTTGGCTGCCATTTTGAAAACTGCCGACCAATCCAGGTCGCACTAAACACAGCAAGGCACCGATATGTACAGGAAAGCACAGGCCGGTACAGGATAGCACCGGCTTGCACCAAAAAGCACCGAATGGGACACCAGAGCAAGGGACAACAGCGACAGGCTCTCCCTGAGACACAGGAAAGCACCAGCAGGGATACCTCTTGATGACCAAAATATTATAGGGGGATATATCCAAATATAGGCCTAATTATGGATCTTAACCCTGAATCTCAGGGGTGAATGCCAGTGACATTTGACTGACTTCAACTAACTAACTTGCTAACTTGCATTAGGCTAGACACGTTAACTGAAATAATGTAAAGGATACACATATAGATCCAGAAAATCATTTTAAAATGCAATATATTTCTACTCGAGAGGTTTAAACTGGGCCTGTAATACTTTTCAAAGCAAATAAATGGCGAATATATATATAATGTCGTTTGTGCGTATAGAGTATGCACAAATCACAGTGAAAGAGTAATCAGGTCTAAATCTACTTGACATATGGTTTCCCTTAAAATTAAGAAGTCTTTACAAGTTAAAAAAAAAATTCAAAACAGCTAATTACACTGTAATTGGCAGCCTAAAATTTTCAAGTTAAATATACATTGCATAAACTTCAAAAACAGCCTTGTGGTAAAATTTTCCAAAAGGGGTATATACCATTGTAAATCCTTTAATAATAGCTACAATCCAGAATCTTAAATTAGTTGAAAGAGAGCATTTAACGGAAGACGAAGCAACGTTTACAATTTATATTAAAAGTTGCATTATAAAATACAACTCAAAGGGAATAGACTGCTGCAGTAGCCCTCCAATTTTTGGTGTATTCGGCTGTGTGTATTCAACTGAAGACACACGGTGCTGCTAATTGCGATCTCTCCTCTAACATGTATATATCATGCATTCACAGTGTGGTATATCACAGTTCGCACAGTAATCTGTGAATGAGTTTTGATTAGAGAAAAAAATGGAAAATGTTGCATGTTATATCATGGAACACCTCCCTGGTTTTATTTTCCACGTATTACAAGGTGTTGCCTGACTGGTTGTATGTGACAAAAACTCCAAGCATATCGAATAAAAATGTGTGACTACTATCGTCAGGGAAATTGTTTTGTTTTCATTTTAATGACTTTAAATATTTTGATTTTTGTATGCAGGAACAAATCTGAAACATGTGCACAGCTTCTAATATAATTGATTAAAACATTTAAGCATAAAAACTATTAAAAACACAAACACTGGATTAAAGCACCAGTCGTAATTGTTCATCACAGTAAATGACTTTGTTCTTCTAGTTGAAATAACATGTAAAATGGTAGGTCTTTAGTTGCTTCTTAAAAATACTTAGGCTGGGGAAGTCCTTATTTTCAGTGGCAGTGCATTCCATAGTTTAGGACCAGCTATACTGAAAGCAAGGCTCTAAGCAAGGGTGGATTTTTTATGAAGAACACAGGGACTGATATCCAGATCGAAGCTTCCTACTGAGGGCATAGTGGCTAGTAAGTTCCTCAAGATACTGTGGACCAAGACCGTTCTTTGCTTTATACACCAGAGTCAGTACTTTGTATTTCATTCTCTGCTCTACTGGAAGCCAGTGGAGGGAATGGAGCACTGGTGTAATATGCTCACTTCTCGAGTGACCTGTGAGCAGTCAGGCAGCTACGTTATGTATACATTGGAGGCAATGATAAGTGTTGATGGCATCCCACACAACAAAGAGTTGCAGTAATCTAGCCTGGATGTAATGAAGGCATGAATAATTGTTTCCAAGGAATCATGGTCAAGATATTTCTTGATTCTACTTATATTATAGACTTCAATGTAGGCTTTTTGGCACACAGATGACACGTGTGCTACCATAGATGCGTGTGAGTCCATGATGATGTCAATATTTCTTGCTGTTGATGTTGGAGTATCTGGTGATCTCCAACCTGGAGAAATGGGACTGAGAATTTTCTTGACATGGGCTTTGATGATATCACCAGAAACTCAGTCTTATCATTATTCATTTTCAGATAATGACTACACATCCATGTCTTGACGACTGCAACAATTTTTTCCAACTGATGTACAGCAATGTCTGCCTCCTGAATTTTGACGGTGATGTATAGCTGGCTGTCATCTGCATAAAAGTGATAGCTGATGTCATACTGGCACAGAAGTTGACCCAATGATGAGGTGTACAGGGTGAATAAAATAGGCCCAAGGACTGAACTTTGAAGTACACCACAGTATACTAGCCGTGGTTCAGACAGAACACCCTTGATACACACTCTCTGATGACAGCCTCCAAGGTAGGAGGAGAACCAGTTCAGAACAGTACCCTGTATACTTCGAGATTTCATTGGGTTAAGGAGGCACTCATGATTTACTGTATCGAAAGCCGCTGACAAGTTCAACAAGACCAGCAGTACAGCCTTGTGCTCTCCCATAGTCGTTTTGGACGCATACCAGTGCAGTCTCTGTGCTGTGACCCTGTCTATATGCTGACAGAAGAGGTCCTAGTTAGTAGTTTCTGAGAAGATGAGCATTGAGCTGTTTTGCAACCACCTTCTCCAGTAATTTAGAAATGAATGGAAGGTTAGATACAGGGTGATAGTTTTTCAAGACATCTTGGTCTAGCGATGGTTTTTTCAGCATGACTATTCCCTTCTGGTATTTCAACTTCATCTAAGAATAAAAGATTGTGTTTTAGTTTTTTACGCTTAGAGGAAAATATGATTGACAGGGATTTCAAGCCATTAAAAGTTACTCTCCATGTGTGCCCCCAGTTACCAAGCATTGTGAGATTTGTATTCAACCTTCTGTTAGACTCAGCTGGGTTATCTATGATTTCTAAGATACTTGTATCGTCCGTAAATAATCATATATCAGAGGAAATAACATTTACCATGTCATTAACATATACCAAGAAGAAAATAGGGCCCAGGATTGACCCTTGAGGTACACCAGCCTCAATCTGTAACCATGTGGAGGACTGCCCTTGTATACTGATTCTGATATACCTATTGCTTAAATAACTATCCACCCACTCAATAAGTTTGTCACAGAAACCAAGCTGGTGTAGTTTAAAAAATAATCCCTGGCGCCACACCTTATCGAACGCTGAGGAGACATCTAAGAACACCATCCTGACCTCGTAGTATTCTAGACCACTGTAAATTTTATGCAGGATACTGACTAGTTGGTTTACTGTAGAATAATTTTCTTGAAACCCCGAATTCTTAGTAGTTAATAGGCCATTTGCAATCAGGTATTCATAAAATTTGTTGAACACCAATCGGTCCATAACTTTTCAGATATTACACAACAATGAGATAGGTCTATAGTTCGATTTGGTTTGGCGATTGCCCGTTTTTGGAACTGGGAACATATTTGACTTTTCCAGTCACTTGGGAACTTGCCACTGGAAAGAGATGCATTAAATAGTTTACAAAGAGAAGATGCTATACTATTAGCAGTCTTTTTCAACATAAAGTTTCCTATTCCATCAGGTCCTGTGGCACTGGATACTTTTAACCTTGATAGTATTTTTGGACCTTATCTTCTGTGAGTGGGAACAGGTCAAGTCGAGCTGTTGTAACATATTTAAAATTTGGTAGCGGCAGGGGCGGGTCCTCCTCTGGTAATCCGTTTTGGGCTGCAAAGTCCTTACAAAATATTTTAGCTTTTTCGTACACATTAGAAACTATTTTGCGATTTTTAATTAATGGAGGTATTGACTGGTGTACTTTACAACCAAGGATAGCTTTTGTTAAAGACCATCATTTATGGGGGTTAATATCTTGTTATTTCTTTTAAAAGAAACCCTGATAAATTTTTGCTGTAATAAATTTTAGAGGAAATACATTTCTACCTGATTAAGAACCGAGAACTCGGGCTTTTTTGTTTTTGGTTTTTTTTTTTCGGAGAAATAACCGTGTGAAACGGACATTAAAGAGCAGATACCCATTGTCAGTTATCGAGAACAAAAGGTTAACATGGTCCTTTGATTACCAGATACAATCTGAAGAAATAAAATATTTAAAATATTTTATTTCTTGGGGTTGTATTGGGGCAGAACCACTAAATCTGGACATATGATAGACAACATAGCTGTCTCACAAAATAGCCTTAAATCTCAAAATTACCAAAATTATTCAAAATTTGTTGGCCATTACCTCAATATTAATTGCTGCGACTATGCTGTACCCATTAACAATTTTAATCTGCATTATGCTATATAGCTACAGTGTAGGCCAATGGGTATGCAAAAAGTAAAATGAAATGCAGTTAGGATATATCCATTCATTATTAGCACTTACATAAAAACCCGCCGGTAGTTTCAGACCTGTATCCAATATCCAGGCAACCTTGTCCACTCAGCTCCATCTTTAGAGTGTTGGACTTTACATTTGGCTAGGCGAGTGTGCCGAAGGTAGTGGGTTCGAATCCCATACAGGTCGACATAAATTTATCGTATTTTTCATTTGACTCAGCAGAGGGTCTTGACTGGCATGCCCTGTGCTGCTACTTAATCCATAGCCTGGGGGCAACTTCAGTGTCTGATACGAAATCCCTATTCGGGGGCCCACCACTGCCTACTGCAGCATTGTATTTACATTTTCAGGTAATGCTCACTCTGAAAATTCCCATTGTATATCGATATTACATTCTGCTCAAGGTATTGTGTTGCCTTTGAATTTGTACCTGACAATGATAACTGCTTCAGACACATCGGTGCGGGCAGATTAATGTAAAGCTAGTAAGTCGTATTTTAAAAGTAATATAACGACCGTTTGCTTTGGTAACTCAGAGAATGGACACCTGGAACATTGCAAAATATCACGATAACCAGGGACCTGCTAA
Organism: Hermodice carunculata; assembly: GCA_964020975.1. Classification (NCBI taxonomy): domain Eukaryota; kingdom Metazoa; phylum Annelida; class Polychaeta; order Eunicida; family Amphinomidae; genus Hermodice; species Hermodice carunculata. The sequence goes on along the minus strand of OZ026615.1, from coordinate 89,030,026 downwards.
GTCAATAACGCGTCCCTGCGATAAAGAACACCGAAAAAACGGGACCCATGCTGTTTCCCCAACTCAAATTAACCCTCCAGACAAGTTGGAATAAAATGCTGTGTTTGAGTTGACTTTACTGCAAAATAACGGCACACAATGGCCACTTTCTCAATATCATCTTTCACCCTGGATCAATCAATTTTTATGACGAAAGGGTGGCTTGGAAGTCATTTTTCTCCATTGCGTTTATGGTCTTTTTAGTGGGGTCTGACAGATTACCAGAACCACACATATAGTTTTGTTAGGCTTTCGGTAACTTGGACATTTGTTGAAACATGTCTAAAATGGATTTCTTTCCCCTTTTACACATTACCTCCTTTGACGTCAGTTTAATTTGTTACCTGGGCACAGCAGAGGCACTTGTATTTACATATAATAATCATATTTTATTGCACTTACTTCATTTTAACACATGGCTAGCCTTGACGACTTTGTAATAAAACCTGTATAAATAAACATGTGTGGTAGTGCATCGTAGATTCAAAAAAGAATAATATATATAAAAGATACAGGAATTTTGGTTTAATTACTGTAAAAGAAGTGAAACAACGTCAGGAGTTAATAGGTTTTGGATATTAAAGAATTCTGTAAGTTTACTTGACGCTTTACAAACAGATAATGTTTCACCTTACAGGCACATATCATCTTGGGATTTTTCTACTCTCTATACTACAATACCTCATGCAGATTTGAAACATAGCATTCAAACATTGGTTTTTAAAGTTTTTGAGAAAAATAAATTTCAGAAAATTATAATTGGTCATAAACATGCTTTCTTTGGTGATTCTGCCAAGAAAGGTCAACATGCATTTGACTATGATGAGTTTATAAAACTGTTTGAATATTTGATAGATAATATTTACATTCGTTTTGGTGAAAGTGTCTTTAGACAGGTGATAGGAATTCCCATGGGTACAAATTGTGCGCCACTTTTGGCTAATCTTTATTTATTTTATCACGAGTATAATTTTCTAATGAAAATGGCAAAAGATAAAAATTACCATGCTAGATCATTTAATTTAACTTTCATATATATAGATGATTTATTAAGTGTCAACAACAAACATTTAAAAGATTACATTACATCAATTTATCCTAGTGACCTGGAACTAAAAGAAACCAATGAATCGAACATAACATGCTCATTTTTAGATTTACTCCTATTCAATGATGGTGGTATATTAAAATCAAAAGTGTATGATAAAAGAGATGATTTCAATTTTGATATAGTAAATAATCCATATACAAGTAGTAATATTCCTATTAATCCTGCTTATGGTGTCTATGTCTCAAGACAAACTGCTTTCGAAAGAAACTGTACTGATTTTAAAGATTTTGCTGATAGACATAAATCACTTTTTGGAAGACTTATTAAACAGGGGTTTTCCAAAATAAGATTAAAAAAGGATTTTCTTGACTTTAAAGATAAATATCATTATGTTCTACAGAAATATCATGTTGATTTATATGAACATATTAATAAGGTATTTTCTGAGTGTCAGTAAAACACATAGAAATATGTTTATGTATTTTAATGTTGTAGCTGAGATTGTTTTACCATGAGCTTGATCGAACTTTCAATACTGGAACATAAAATTTATTATAATTACAACAAATATAAAATGAAATAAGGACCATTTAAGTTCTCAGGCATCATGTTGAACAATACAGGCCTTCTATTTTCTCATCCTTTTAAATATAGTGACAAAATGTAAGGAATATTTACTCAGCTGATGTGAGTAATATTTTTGTAACGAATTTTAGGCCTATTGTGCTGTTTTTTCTAGTGAGAATTGAACATGGAAGAACTTAACCATGTTTCATAATAAATATAATATTAGTATCAAATTTAGTTATCCTGTGTTCACGAGGAAACTTTTTTTGGTGTTTAAATTCAAATTTTGACATGTTACGCAATTCTGATGTAAATATAGTAGTCTCACTTAAAATTCTTAATTTTCCTGTCATTGTTTGGATGATGTCTGTGAACTATGGTCAGGTAATTACCTTTTATAACTGTACATTAACATTAAGGGCTAAATTTGTTTTAGGCCTACTTTAAATGAATGTGAGTGTTTTCCAAAGTGGGAGGATTGGGATCACGTAAAACTGGTTAAACCCACTACCAATATGTTGGTAACCTGTTCCAAGTCAGGTAGAAGATACTCTCATTCGTTTAAATCTCATTACTGTTGGTCATGGATCCTTCTGACGACGAACACTAGCTTGTCTTACTATTTCGTAAATGATACTGGATCTGACAAGCTTAAACTGATATTCGGTTTGGTCTCATCACTAACATTGAAAACTGTTATCCACTTCTCTTTTCATGGAACCCTTATATGTTTGGTTACAATTTGAACATTCAGGCATTTTCTGCACATATTGCAGTGCAGTAAGTGTTCCAAGTGTAGTGAAACTGATGTTGTTTTTTATAATTGTCTGATGAATATAGTTTGTTATTGTGAAAGTCATGTCAGGTTGGCTCAAAGTGTTTAATGTACTCTTTCTCTGTCTCTCTCTTGTATAAATAATTAGCATCTAAATCAACTGACTGACAAGTTGAACCACGTCTGATTATAAATGAAAAAATTTAAAACTGTTACAGGAAAACAGTTATACTTACAGTTACCTTTAGGAATTTCAAATGATCTCTCTCTCTCTCTCTCTCTCTCTCTCTCTCTCTCTCTCTCTCTCTCTCTCCCTCTCTCTCTCTCTCTCTCTCTCTCTCTCTCTTAAAACCGAATTCTTTCTCTGATAAAGGTAGTAGAATTTTACAATAATTAGGACTGCTTTACAATTTGACCTTTTGAACTTTATAGAACCACGAGTTAGATGTACATTATGCTTGGCTGACTTACAGATGACTTACAATGGCATACTACATTTTTGGAATTCTAAATTATTACCCTAATTATTGACTTATTAGATGATTTGTGGGATTATATGCTTTCTTGAACATTTAAATGCCCTTTCAAAAATACTTCTGGAAACCAACTTGAAATGTGACTGCTATCCTTACAAATTTTGACTATAGTAATGCATTTTTGACTACGTCTTAATGATTTGAGGCCTAATGTCACTTGCTTCTGGCTGATGTTTAACATTTGAACCAATGTACTTACTATATTTGAAAATTCAAACACTTTTCTTTTTGAAATACTCTTAGTTTATCTCCTTTAAAACAACATCATGTCTTTAACTACATGCCTAAAACACATCAAAAAATAAAATCATGTTCTTTAGAGTCTTAATGATGGTCACTTTAGGCCTAGAGGGCTTTTCTGATGGATTGATGTTGGTGTTGGTGTCGCTTTGTGGTCTAATATGGATGATGATCATTGTTGAGATGGTGGTTGCAAGTAGTACCTTTTTAAATACTGAATTTTATTGACATTTTCAACAAGTTAAGAACCTCTGCTTACAAATTCTCTGATGTGCTGCAAATTTTGGTCCCTTTTCATAAATTGTATGGTCCTGTATGTGCATGAATGATGCAACTGTTCAAGCCAATTTACTGAAAAAGGCCTATAATTTCAAACAAAACTTTTTGAATTCTGTCATGTGAAAACTAGATTAGGTTTTTTCCCCCTATGGACCTTTGCACTTACGTTTTGGTCTCTTTTGGGTAAATATGAACTATAAATTTATATGTTTCAGCTATACATACCAAGGAACATTGCCTTTGGTCGGAATTGACTTGGATTTGTTTCGTTAGGACTACGGTTTGGATATGGTAATGACACTGTCTAATATGTGGAATCGTCAGATAGTTTCACTCGAATATGGGCTTGCACAAAAATGACAACCATATCAGGCCATGTTTTACACTCTATTTATGGCCACTATTCTCATTGTGACACAAAACATGGATCTCAGTCCTTGGTCTTCACATATTTTTGAGACACTTTGATGAAACACAATTAACAGGAATATTGTTTCAGCATATGATTGTGCTTGATTAACGGTATTGCATGGATTCTCAACATCTTCACATATTTTTCACGCGTCCCAATCGAGGCGACCAGTGCTTCATCGTCAGTCTGATGACATTAATCAAGGGTATGTATATCTATCTACCCGTGATACTACATCCCATGAAATTATTAAATAATACAAAGTATCACAGCATTTCATAGTTAGATCTACACATGGTTTGCTTAGTGTATTTTTTTTTTTTTTTTCATTTTTGTTTTCTGATTGCCAAGACAAACCAGTTCAGTCAGGCCACTGCTCCCCTGGAGGCCCTGAATGGTACAACAAGTAATTGTGAAACATATATAACATTATCTGGTCCCTGGTTGCAATCAAGCATGTCATTGCAAATTATTGGTAAGTCGTTTTTCAGCTTGTAGAAATTGATGGATAGCACAAAGAAATTTTAATTTCAATAGGTAGAGAGTTGCACGCGCCAGCTCCTTTGTAACGTATCTTTGATTTACCGGCATTGGGGTTTACTGAGCAGCGAGCAAACTGGAAATACGAATCCCATATATACGACTTGAAGAAAACCATGGCACTAACAATTTGTTGTTACCTGTACCAAGCCAGGTCAAGGACATATCATTTATTTTTCGTTTGGAAGGTATTTGGGGGCATTTTTCTTGGATATGAACATTGTGTGCCTTACTATTCCGATAGAAATAGTATATTGATCCGGGCAAAGTGAATTGAATTTCGGTTCTGCGTCATAAGTTTCAAAGAAAATTGGTAACCCATTTTCATGATTTGCCATTTGTCCCAAGAACAATCGTTTGCTGCAATTATATGTTTCATTTGCAAACAGGCCACACTTGGATATTGTCAATTTTATCTGTAATTTGATGTGTGCTTCAAATTCCAAACAAATTTTTAAAGGTCAATACCGACGGCCAGGCTGGTTAGTGATTGACGAATATGTGCCTGACTCTTCACTCGTGGACTTTTTTTTATCTTACAACTTCGTGTACCAAACCTGAATAATATTGAAAATGCATTAGCCCAATTACATTAAAGGGTCTTCAGCGGGTAACTACTTTGAACATGTTTCGGAGCTTGTACCCGTACATCTCCAAGCAGCATCTCCTTGTCTAAGGTAAATATTCAGCAAAGACAACCCACATAATTACAAACACATGTATATCTTTCTTTCTTGTACTCCAGTTACACATTCATGAAAATATGCATGGTACGTTGAGTTTGTTCTTAAAGTGCACAATGATAAAAGTTCAGTGTCTACAATGGTAAATAGTAGAACAAAATACAAGAATCAAGTAACATAGTGTTAATCCCGTGCAGAAAATTGTGTTCAGGTCCATTATTTTATCCAATTTTGTATTAAACTGTACTTCGTTCACGAATCTCACATGATTCTCTTATTAAATTAGCTCTGCCTGTTGATGGTTCATCATGAACACTGTCGGAAATTATTCTTTGAATTATATATCGTTCGTTTTGTAAGGAAAAAGATATTTTATTTATACTTATGACGAATGAAATTAAGCGACCTCTCTATTGTTGATTGATTGCCATGCATTGCTATTTTGTCACATAATGGGGCAAAGAACTGCCCCCTGTTCGACTGCATTTTTATATGACAACAGTTCCTTTCTGATACTGTTCCAGACAACATACATAGTTATATTTTGTGTAATAATATATCTGGCAGTCATGGCTCGCATTCCTCTTTTTCTTACTACCTAAAATAATGTTACATTCTACTCTATCGAAAGCTTTTGTGGTATCTACGAAAACAAAAACAAAAAAAAGAAACAAATGCTCCACTGGAGCACCATGTCAGTCAGGCAGTGGACGTTTTTATGCTTCCTTATCAGATTTATGCAGATAGGCATGAAGGTGAGAGCTGGTAAAAATGTATTACTGGATGGCTTGCAAACTATATTGAGACGTTTTCAAGTACTAAATGAACAAGAAAACATAGATAATTTCATAGATTGGAACACAGCATTAAGGATATTCAAAAAGTAACTAGGATGATACGTGGAAACAACAAATAGATAAGAACCTGAAAGAGCATTTTACTGGGAAAAAATTAAGCTTATAAAGAAATTTTAAAATATGAATCCCTTTTGTTTCTTACACACACACACACAAATCAGCATGAGGCCCCGACAAAACTCAAAATAAGTGCACAATATTTGAAACTAGAAAAAGGCTAACACAAGAAAATACCATTGGAAGAGATATTATGTAAACATTGAGATAAAAAGATACTGAAAATGTGTACCATCTATTGTTCCATTGCCCCGGTGTGGACAGTATCGCAAAGAATTACTTCCTATAGGCAAAACAGTATCAAAACACTTTAATACAACGGATGAAAATCCGAAAGTAAAATTCATGATGTCCTCAGATGTATTTATTGATGCAGTGGCTGAATATAGTGACAAAGCGTCCCGTAAAAGGGATGGTATCAACTGACTATGTTTCATGAATATGTTCTTAGTCTGTACAATACTCTGAATAACTGTTTCCTATCTCACTTTTCTTACATTATTATATATGTAGACGTAGCTCAGACGCGTTATCTTAATGTTGCTGCTGCCCCCAAAAGGGCGCATCTGGCTTATAAAGTACTGCATTTCTTGAATTTAAGTTCTATGCGCGGTTGATACCGACGTTAATGTGATTGCAGAGGGTACATTGGGCAACAAACCCACGAGGCCTAGCGTGAGCATGGCTGTTGAAAATGCATGTACTTAAACGTAAGTCAGTGAAGATGTAAATGAAATTTGTTGTGTTTTTGTCCTGGTGGGGAGGGGGGCACTCCTATGTAGGATTGTACTGGGTATATGCCACGGGAAAGGTCCGGTTGTCATGATTCCCTTGATTAGAAAAGCTCCCCCTCCCCCAACTCCCAAAAAATGTACACTGCGTATCTCATCACGTTACCAAGTCTGTGGACCTTGGAAAAATAATATGAAACGATACACTATATATAATGTTATTAGCTGCACAGTGACATACAATATTAATCATAAGTACCAGTACAGGCCATTTTTTAAATGGCGCATACACATAAATACAGTACTTTGTACTGGAATAAATACAATGAACTGGGCTGAGTCGATCATGGCATCCACGCATTCCTGCCTCCATTGAACCATTCTTTTAGGAATGGGAATTTGGTATGTGTGCGTTTTCCATTTCCTTCGGGTGGTTGGTGCCGACGGCTGTTGATCGAGAACCGGCCGTTGCGTTATCAGAAAACATACATATATTCGGGGCAGCTTTTAATGCTGGTAGACTCTCGAATGCACGGTCTCCGATCTAAGACAACTCCGAATACAGTACTTGCTTTGTAACCTACTGGAGTTAATACAATGAACTGGGTCGATTCGATTATGGCATTCTTGCATACCTGCCTCCACTGATTATTATTATTATTATTATTATTATTATTATTATTATTATTATTATTATTATTATTATTATTATTATTATTTGTAATTGATTGGTGCTGACGGTTGCTGATCGAGACCCGGCCGTTCCGTAGTCACAAAACATACACAATTTCTTAACTCAAGACACTTGGGCATGCCGCTTGATGGCGCTATGTCTCGGCCATTTGGGGATAAGGTGGTGTCTCTTGGACCAGCTAATGCGCAATTACTCGAGGTTTTCACGTCGTTGAAGTACACTGAAGCGTGTTTACATGGTTATGTATGGATAAATTAAAGTTGGATATTTTTACATTAGACGTGCTACACTTGAGCATGGAGGTATTACCGGGATATACCTCCATAAATTGAGCAACCCAGTGCATATACTTTGTTTGGGTGTTTGCTAAGTATTGAGACTAAACGACATCGAAATACGAAACATCGAAAAAGAGCCGTCTTTGTGACAATTGTGAGCCCACAAAGAATACTAAAATCAAATCAGACATACTTAATTTTTATTTTGATAAATGAATGAGGATGATTATCAAATTGCATCTATCGCCACCAGGTAGCGTGACCATCAGGAAAGTTATCAGGTGGTGACGAAACTGAAAAAGAAGAATCTGGCTACCAGAAAGCACCATCTGCTGGGCTGCAAACCATTTCCAGCACAGGAACCAATCGATTCAATCTCAGCTATACAGCTATAAATCTCTCGCTTCTGCCCGCCACACCACACCTAGTTCAAATATTTTAGACTACAATTACTTGTCCATGATGTGTCACCTGTGAAGATTTAAATGCTTCAGCAAATTGTTGCAAAGTGGAAATGTTTGTTCATTTTGACATTTTCTTCTTATGATGTTGCAAATTGGATACAGACGTGTTCAGCATCATGGTGGTCCTCGCATTTATCAAGAAAAGAAATTTTCGATTACAGTTCACTTCAGCTTGGCTACTTCCGGGTGATCTGATGGGCACGTGCATGCAAACAATAGCAGAAATATATTCATCTGTTTATGTGGCCCATGTTGAGGCAGGGGTTTCTGCATGAAAATGTTTTTGTATCCTGTTCATTTCTCCTGGAAAGGGGGGGGGGTATATCAATTGACGACGTGCACTCACAAGTGCTTTACTGGTCTGGATATTATTCTGCTCATAGAGCTTGTCCCCGTCGTTTTGCAAGAGGGTACCATGAGCATGGAAACGCACTGACACATGCAGCTACAGTAGGGAGCAATGGGTGAGTCAGCACAGACGACCCACTGTTCTGCACCTGTATGTTCTTTTTTTTTTTTTTTTTTTTTTTGTTGGTCCACCTTTTCCAATATTTCTTGGACCACGCCATTGGAGACTTGAAACCGATCAGCAAATTCATGACCACTGTACATTTCAAGTCGCTCAGTAGTTGTTTGAATCAAATCCAAACGGTCCATAACAAAGGCAGCCACGATGCTGTTCCCCCGCGTTATTCTCATTTCCCAGCACCTTGACACACAAATTGTCACATGCACACACACCCCCCAAAAATATAGCTGGTATGGTGGCATATTAGTGCCATCGAAAAATATCTGAGAGAAGATGCTACAAAAAGTATAAAACAAGACTACTAGGAAGTGAAAACGGGAAAACACCCCATCCCCATAAAGTTAACAAAGCAACATCACAGGCCCATGGGTAAATAGCATTTCCACACAATTAAATGGCAACGCCCAAAATTCCTTGGTGGCATTCATGCAGTTAAATCCGCCGAAATTGTTAACAATCGAATATTATAAAATCCATGCTGTGCAAAAAGAAATGCAGCTGGCGCTTAACTTAATGGTGTACTTTCCATGTTTGGCTTGTCTTTCTGACTGCCCCGCACAAAGCGGGAAGCACGCTGTCATTGGCTGATAGTAGCCGCTAGCGCCATATAGTGGCCGAAGTGCCGCTCTTTTTCACTTATGTTTGGAATATCAACCAATGAGAGCCGACTACCTCATTCGAGCAGTCAGAGAGAGAGAGAGAGAGAGAGAGAGAGAGAGAGAGAGAGAGAGAGAGAGAGAGAGAGAGAGAGAGAGAGAGAGAGAGAGAAGCAAAAATGGCGTGGGGTTCACAAAACCTCAAAACACTTTTGGCGACGTTCAAACCTTAATTTCTTCAAAAGATGGCGCTGCGATTTTTATTTTATTATATATATATATATTTACCAATGTGTGTGTGTTTTCTCATCCAATTGCTATGAAAGTGCATAGGGACACTTCTGGGGACCCCAGACCTTAATTTATTCAGCAGGTAGCGCCTCAATATATTCCTGGGGGGGGGGTACAAAGTTTATATGTTTTCCTTATTTTTGACTTCTTTTACAAAACCGTTAGACTGATCTGAAGAAACTTGGTAAAACTGTAGCTTCTGGGAGGATTAAATAAAAGTGTTTACTGGGTGGTAATACTCTATATCCCAGATTTTTAACGCATTTTTCAATTCGGGTACTTGTCATTTAATACATGCATTCCTATTGATTACCAGGTAAGTCAATAGAGATGCCATGGAAATTCATAGCTTTACTTCATCTCCAAAATCCTGAGAGTAAAGTGGAATTCATTATGGGTTGAATTTCAATGTCAGATAAGGACGGGCTGTTCACCCAACCATCTTGTAGTTTATCTTCTCCGAAATTGCTTGGCCAATTGCTTCGCAATTTAATAGGGACACTTTGAAGACCCCTAAACCTATATTTGCTTACCAGGCGGTGATATCATCATCATCACCATCATCATCATCATCATCATCATCATCATCATCATCTCTGCGTTTACGCCATTTCTACTCATCGCAAATTACATGTTGAATTCTTTTTAAACTTGTTCAGAGTCTAGCTTGACGTGATTCCCACTGTTTGTTCACTCCATGTGGCTAGAGGCATTTCCTGATTTTAAGCAAATTTTCAAGATAACGAGTTATCCATAAAATTACATTTACGTGGCATAATTGTTACTATAGAAATTGCAACAAATCTGATATATTGCTTATATCAGGATAAATGTGGATACTAGATGTATGTTTACCTTACAGTGTTGTGGGGTTCCTTTGGTGTTGTTAATAATTACCTTAAATTGTCAAACAGACATATTGGCTTACAGCTTAATAACAGTGAATTTTGTTGCTATTCTTTTAAAAAGGATCACCATGATATTTCAGAACTGTGAGAGTGAAGACTATTACACTTCAAATAGTAATGATCTTCCATTAGGGCCATTTTGACAGTGCATAAAGATGGCATCGATTTATATTAATTCAAGGGCATGGGACACTGTGGTTACTTACACTGTTCTCTTGATATCTGGAGAATTATTTTAAGCTTCAGCTTTAGTGTAGCACATTGTGCTGGTCCTGTGCCAGGGCCAAGATGATATGCAGATGGTTGGTCTTGACCTTTTACCCAGAGTCGCACAGCTACTTCAGTAAATTTAATATTTCGTGTTGCAACTTGAGAATTGTTTAGCTATTGTAAAGTGTGGTCTCTTGAGACTTATTGAGCCAAAACTTATCTAGATATAGGCAAGCTGCAAAAGGCAACTCTGGACTTGGGTAGATTATGGGAAGCTGTCTGTGGGCTAGGTATCCGAGAATATTAGACTATGCGACAACCATAAGGAGGCAATTTGGCATTCTTTCTGCCAGACAGTTGCAAAGTGGTTTGCCTAGCTGAGGGTGAGGCTATCTGGTACCCCATCTTGCAACTAACAGAATCATGCGTGTGGCGTTTTGGTTGCTTCGAACATCATCTAGTTGAAGAGTGATCCTATGAAAACTGAGTTTTCTTGAATCGTTTTAAAGAACACGTAGCTCAGGTCTTTGTTTTTACTGGCAACATTTTACCAGCACAGTTCTAGCAGAGCATTTCTGAATTTTCTTATTGCGTTACGGTAATCTGGCAGTCAATGGTAAAAATATGCTTGTATGGCCTGTATAGTTTTACAGAAACGTTACAATATACGACATATACATATTGATAAATCACTTGCAGCAGAATGTTATAGTAATAATTTTCATTTTAACAGTCTTTATGCTACCATAAGAACGTAGGCTTTACTTTAAGCTGCAAATTTAATTTCACACCTCTTTCTTCTTGGACACATTATTCTCAATTTACAGCTTTTCAGTTATTTGCCAGGTGCATCATATACCAAAACGACGGAAGTATGCACATTTTATATTTTTACACTTTTAAAAGACAGAAACATGAAAGCATTATTCTAAAAAAACCACAGTGTTGTGCCAATAGCTCAGATTTTAGCCATGTTCCCATTTGTTTTTCCGGTAATTCAATGGCCTCAAAACTAATATAAGGTCCCATTTTTTTTTAATGAGTGCAATGTATATTTCAAATGTTAAACGAGCTTTATGAAAAATTTAAGCAGAACAGATAAACAAAAATAAGATATCAATTAACATTGTGGCAATCCGTAAGTCCCATTTTGCAGGACTTCTAATATGTTCTGTTGAGAAGTAGGGACCGGTGATAATCTCTATGGAACCCGGTGTTACACGTTGACTGGATTATTATAGACTGACAGACCAGTCATCGCTATCATATGTATTTTTACCACAAGGTACATTGCGCTTTTTACATCATATTTATTAATCTCCTGAAAATATGAAGCCATGCCCCCTGAAACTTGGACCCATATTCTGGCCCCCAAACACTCTTTGCTATTTATATATGACCAAATCCATAATGCCACGCCCCGAATATAACTGACTACGTGTGTTTTTCATATTTTCAGGTTTCAGATCTACCCAAAATCGATCGTTTTGTACATGCACACGTCACGTCTGACGACGACTCACATTCTTCACATACCGAAGTGATTTGACGTTGAGGGGAGTAAATGAAAATTTCCCGTAACCAAGTGACCACCCGACCAAATAGTGAAATGGCTAATCTATTAGGTTATATTCGTGAAACTGGCTTTAAAGACTAATTTATATCATTTGTATCGCTTTTCGTAACATTCCTTTAACCCGGCCGCCTGTCAATCATTGAACTTCCGGTTAGCAGGATAGCTTTCAGGTGCGGATCCAGGATTTGTTAAGGGGGGAGCTGAACATAGCAAGTAAGGCCGGGGGTCCGGGGGCCGGCCAGGCCCCCAGCGGGTCCAGGGCGGAGCCCTGGCGGGGGGTTAAGGGGGGCGGAGCCCCCCGAAGCTCCAGGGTTTTAATGCATTTAAAGGGGCATAAACTGCTTTTTTCTGTCAATAAAATACAGCCTAAAAGTGGCCTTGTAAGAGGGGTGGCCCCTTCTGTAGGGGGAATATATATAATAAAATGTTACACTTTCTGCATAAGAATGGTGACTTTTCAAGAGGAGTGGCCTCTGGTGAGAGGGGCCTTATACAGGGGACCACCATAAGAGATATGATGTCTGGTTTATCTTCATTTGGGATGTCAGTGTCCCATAATAAAACTTTGATAACCATTACAAAGGGTTTTATTTTCCAAAGCTTCCATCTGCTGTTCAATTGTCTTTGGAATTCACAAATTCTCCAAAACAGGAAACTATGTGTAGTTACCATGGTAATATATTTGAATATTATGTGACACTTGTCAAATGAATTTGAGTCCATAAAAAACAAGGAGGACACATGAAGTGACCAACAATTATGAACATGTGCAACTATAAAACATTGAAGCCTGCAGCTGTACACTGGAATAATTTTACAATTAGATCACAATTTAGGCAGCACCACACAACTACTTGAATGACAAAAAAGCAATAAATCAAATAACTAATAAAACTACAAAATTAGAGGAATGTTTTGAACTATATTCATAATGCCACAATATGTGTTTTAGAGCTTGATTTTACAAATCAGCTAAAGTAAATATAATACATAATCTCAGTACAAATTGTCAATCAGCACCAACTGATCACTTAATATTTGAAATGATCTGTCTGAAATCAGAATAGTCCGAGTTGCACTGAGTAAGACACAAATCCACAATGTGGATGAGGATTTACAAATCACTTATCACATTCAGTCAGTACCACTGAAGATACATCTAAATACATCTAATCATTAACTAACTATAAAACTAAGCCTCTGAAAAATTACTTCAATTGTTCTAAGGAAGTCAAAATATATTACTATGCTACAAATCCACAATACAGGATATGATTAACCATGAACAAATTAAACTTATTCCTCTCAGAGGAATGTCTCCAATATCACAAGTTTTAGAAAACCATATGTGCTTTTTGAATTCACAAATGTGTAAAAAGTATAAATCTTCAGTCAGCACCAGTAATACTTAGTAGTCATGAAATCATTTATCTATCACCTTGCTTATTAGAGGAAACTAGAGTGAGATAACTCTGCTGAAAGAACCAATACAAACTGTAGATACGTATATTCATCGTGCAGTTCTGTTTGCTGCTTCATTTAGTTACTCATCTCCAAAAACACAGTCAAAACAGTTGTAAGAAATAATGTCTCTCTATCTATTTATTGGACGCACATGTAAATTCCCAAGTTTAAATGGCAAACTTTCCCGAACTTATGACGTCAAACTGGAAATTTACAATGCATGGCGGGAAGTAAAATAGCCTGGCTCCTTGCGATTCGCTACTCTGGCTTATGCATTCACGTTGGGAACCAGTCTTCCTGCACCCGACGGAGGGCGCTGCAGTATTTGTTGTTGTTTTTGTGCCTGTCAGCCTGAGGATCTTTGACACCACGTTGATTAATCGACTCTGTGTCTTTGAAATTTGGTGATTCGGAAAGCTGGGACCAAAGATGTAATGGGTAACCCCCCTATACTTTCTCGTGTGACAGGAGATGACCAACAATTTTTGGAGGCGCCAGAATTTTTTCTTTCAATTTTTTTTATAATTTTTTTTTAGGGCGGGGGGGGGCGCGCTCCCGGCGCTCCCCCCCCCCCCCCTAAATCCGCGCCTGGGCCTTTGTAAACGGTGTGACGGCCGCACACACACTGAGGTGATTCGCGAATTTTCGAAACTATAAATGCAATATGCACGGATACGTTAATATTATTGTATAAGGCATCCAGAAAAAAGTGGAGAGCGAGATAAAAAGTGATAGAAAATTAAATTTGAACACCGAAAGACGTGCTTTAGCGGGCTGTCATGTGGCAGCTATTGTATTTTCAGTTAATCACAATGCAAACCAGTCATTTCTCCGAAACATTACCAAGCGGGACTCGATAGGAGTTTTGGAATTGGGACCTAGCAAGCAAGGCTGTTTTTGTGATAACTGAATCGTATAAATGTGTTTCAAACCATTGAAAGTCAATTTTAACAAATCTTTAACTTGAGGTTGTAAGAATTTTGACCTTCCTATCCATGATTCGTTGGTGCTGACATTCAAAGCGCATATGTAAACAAAGACCATCAGGAGCTCTCGTCTCGCAATGGAGCACCCAGCTGGCTGGTAGATTTCCACACACACTCAAACAGGAAACGGCGACTGAATATTACTGGCGACACAGCGCGTCGTCGGCCCTGGCTATACAGCCAACATGTCCCAATAAAAGGGGGACACCTGCACTGGGCATTTTCAAGCTTTCCTTTCCCTATGAAAGGCCCTGCCATTGGGAGTCCAGTATCCGTTATGAATCACCAAAGGCACTTGTGTAAAACTAAAGAAATACTTTTTTTAAGGGATGTAGGCAAGGAAAAAGACGCAGGCTCCGTATTCCATAAATTCATACATACAGTCGTGCATTAATTTTGATAATGTCTTTTGAAATATACTGGTGTTTGATTTTTTAGGCCTGTGTATTATAATAGTTTTAGAGGTCAATGGACTGTGAACTAAAGCAAAGACCAAAATGCAACGATAGATCACTTTATTTACGTATAACCACTGCCATGGTATTAACACAGTCATTCCTGCTCTATGTGAAGACTAGACAAGAATGCTATCAGAAAGAAATTAGTCTAAGTGTTTTGCATATCCCATGCATTCTGTGATAAAGATTTGTGAGAAAGTGTGATCTAAGACGAGATATACAAGAAGTATCACAGCATAAATGAAGCTTAATGTTTACAAAAAGTGCTAAAAGAGAAATATCCCTCCATTTTTGTGCCAGCATGTACCCATATATAGCAGTATACATATCTGATTTGGATGACAGATATTAATCAAGTTTCCGTTTAATTTTTATATTCCATGAAAATGTCAATCAATATAATGTTCTCAAGGCAAAATCTGTTGAAACCTTTACATATATTATTGTGCTGATGAAGACACACAAGATCCAGAGCAAATTAAGGCCGTTGTACGCGCCATGGTTCTACCAGTCATCCTGAAAATGTAAATCATGAGAAAGGAATTAATTCCAAGTTACTTAAAGAAAGAAAATTCTGTCCTATCTGTAGACCTAGAAAAGATGGATATTGAAATCACAAAGGCTAATACCTGAAATTGAACAATGAACAAAAATTGCAATGCATACTGGCAGGGATATCAAAATATAGTAGTTTCACGTCATAAGTTTTTTTTATTGCCCTGCATATCTTACCTGTTTCCCATTGCTTGCAATGTGATGCTAAACGAGGCTGTTTCTGCAAACAATGAATCTTCTGTAAAATACCAACTAAGGGCCTATTTTCTGTTAAACAACGACATATTATGAAGCACCACTAATGGAGCACGGTTTCTCCAGAAAATGACCTATTGTGAAACACCAACAAGGGAACATTTGATTTACCTTTAACGGAAAAAAAAACGTGGACGTTTTACTGTCGGTGGAACTCGGTTCAAGGGTGTGCAACAGCAAATCGTTCTCATTCGGAATGTCCAATTGCTTTCAGGTTCTCTATCACCCCACTGGTTTTCAGTTTTCAAACTATATTCAACATCAATTTGTTTTGTCAGATGTGTTTTTATTCTTCCTTTCTAAATGCCAAAACTTTAAAACCGGTCTCGTTAATCACCCCAAACTGTTGTCTACTGCAGTTCCAAGTGCATTCTTTACAGAAAAGTATGTGAAACTGGTATTTCTGCTTCAGATTAGTGCATTGACTTAGAGGAAAAATACGGGTCGCGGGACCCGCAAATAAATTATGTTTAATATCCGCGACCCGTAACGGGTACCTGGGTACCCACGGCCAAAACCCATACTGAAATGATCCACAGAAATATATTCTAACTTGTTATTGGTCAGGTACAGTATAATAAATCGACCATTCGACATGTTGCCTATTCTTAAGAGAGAAAAAAGAAAAAGAAAATTATAATGATTATTACAGTGAAAAAGGCCGAAATACACATAGATCTATAATTTATTTATATCGAAAGTACTCGGGTATCAACAATTGGATTTGGGACCCGACTTTTGGGCATTTTGATGGGGGGTTGGGGGGTCCCGGGTACCCGGGTTCCTAGTCAATACACTACTTCAGATACGTCAACCTTTTTCCAGCGAATTAAAAGAGTAGAAGTGTCTTTGTGTACTACCGTAACTTATAAGTAATTACATGCAATTGCAATATATGATTTAGTAATGATAATTTGAATTTTAACACAAATAACACCAATTGTCGTACGGCCTATATTACAATAGTATGTATTCATATCTGAATACAGTCCTACTCTAACACCTATTGAGCAAAAGAGGGAGCCACCTGCATCAGGGCAGATCCATGTATTTAGCATGGTCAAAATTACTTTCTCAAGAAAATGAACAACACAAACACACAATACTCTTAAGAAAATGTATTAACATATATTTAAAACAGAAAAGATGCCTAAATTGATTAGAAATGGGCTCTCTTTTGGTTGAAAAGGTGTTTTTTATGGATGTTTATGTAGTATATAATACAAATCTGCCCTGATCATGGTGGAAGCATCAGCCTGTTGCCCCGGCAACACAGGAAGTGAGCAGGATCGCAGTTAAATATGAATGTCTCCTAATTACAACTTACAAGCAGCTTGAAAATAAATTTAACACTTCTGCACAGTGCTTCTGTGATCATGACTTATTGAGGAACTGACGCTGACATCAAGTAAAATAACAATGTTCAATTCGGCACAAAAAAATACATTCTTCGGAAAGATACTGTTCACCTAATGAAGTGTATCAGCTCTGTGCTGACCAGCCCACTTCAACGTCATACAACAAATCAGAAAGTCACAATTATGAAGTTGTACCAAATGGATTTGACCTAATACAAGAAACGAGATTCGGCGTATCTTTGTCCGGCCTCGTTATACTGGAACGTATTACTTCATTGTTAATGTTCTATATTGTCAACTACTGCTTGCGTCCGGTAACAAGTGGTTTTCTTTATATATTATCTGCAATTATGTTATATGGCAAACATATGTGTTTTCTGAGTTATATGTACCTAGTATGTTTTTGTGTAGCAGCATTCTCCGTTCATATTCCATTGGTCATATGTATGATATATTATATCTGTATGCTCACTGTGAATTGTGCATCAATTTGTACAGTTCATGTTGTATCTTCCTATAGATTACCGTATTCCAAATATTTCATGATAGCTGGAATTCTGTATCTTTACATACAGTGCTTTGATTCATTTTGGATACAAAAATTCCACATAACATCAAAGTTTTGTAGCCGTGTAGTTACAGTATGTTATAGAATTACTCTGTGGTGTGTACGTAAAGTATCCTTAACCGAGATGCTTGGTGTTCTCTCTGTAGCAGATATATACTCTGTTGATACAGATAAGTTATTTTTTATTTCGTGGATTGTCTTTTCTGTGGTCTTATCTTGTATCTTACTATAAATTCGATTTCTTACTTCTGTAAACAGAAATTACTTACCTGTTATGTTTTTCGAACTATTTTGGATAGACACAACATGAATTGTGAATTTCTTCTTATTTCCATCCTTATGTTGATATTACTAGCAGGTGATATCCATTTAAACCCCGGCCCCTTTACTGCTTCTCGCGATGTCTCAATTTGTCATGCTAATGTTAGGAGCCTATCCGAAGACAAGTTGCGACAAATCCGAGTAGACCTTGTACCTGATTTTGATGTAATAAGTTTATCGGAAACCTTTCTAAATCAAACGGCTTCCCCTGAAAATTTACACCTAAATGGCTACTACGACATATTCCGACGTGACCGTGCGGTCTTAGGTGGCGGAGTCGCTATTTTTGTATCCACTCGTTTTCAAGTAACTCGTCGTTGCGACCTGGAGATTGCCGATATTGAAATTCTTTGGTGTGAAGTTAGGTCACATAATAACAGATTTCTTTTCGGCGTTGTTTATCGTCCACCGAATTCAACAGTGTCTTTTTGGGACAAATTGCAAGCCAGCCTTGATAATGCACGTAATAGTGGTATACACAATATCATACTGCCTGGTGACTTAAACGCCGATTTCAGTACCTATCCAGGACACAAGCTTGTTCACTTTGCCTCAACAAATTTCCTCACTTTACATGTAAATGAGCCAACTCGTATTACATCCCACTCTGCCACACGTCTCGACCAAATTATTTCAAATATACCTAATTTCATTTATGATACTTGTGTCCTGCCTCCGCTGGCTAATTGCGATCACTGTGTTGCTGGTGCTAAGGTACGATTCAGTTATCCCGCGGAGACGGCCTACAAACGTCATATTTGGGAATATGGTAAAGCAGATTTTGGCAACTTCAGAACGTATCTTAATTCACTCAATTGGAATTCTTGTTTTCTTGGCAACGATATTGATCTAAGTTGCGATTCTTGGTCAAAATTATTTACGGATGCCGCTATTCATTGTATTCCTAATAAAATTGTAGAAATTAGACCTTGGGATCTACCATGGTATAATTCCAGACTTCGCCGCCTTAAACGGAAAGTTCAGAAGCAATACACTGCAGCCAAAAATTCTAATTTTGAGGCTAATGCATGGGCTACATTTTGTCAAACTAGGAATTCATACCAAGAACAACTGAAATGTGCAGAACGAGATTACAATGACAAATTACGGAAAGATCTCAAAGACTCCTCTAAGCAAAAGAAATGCTGGTGGCAAAAACCGTGAAATATTTTGTTAAACGCAATCATTCTTCAGCTATACCTTCTATTGTTCATAATGGAAACCTTGTTTCGGATAGTAAAAGTAATGCCGAAATTTTCAATTCTTATTTCTTACAACAATGTCATGTAGATGCCAGTACAGCCACTCCTACTGGTGTTACTGATGTTCCTAGCTCTAATCTCGACTCTATAACCATACTTGAATCAGAAGTTCATGAAACTCCTCTAAGCCTGGATACATCAAAAGCCTCTGGCCCTGATGGTATCAGTGCAAAACTTCTAAAGGAGGCTGCTTCAGCCATCTCCCCCTCACTTACCAAACTTTTCAACTTGTCTCTCCTTACCAAACAGTTCCCATCTTCTTGGAAAAATGCTGACGTAACCCCCCCCCCCCCTTTACAAAAAAGGACAACACAATTTATGTGCTAATTATAGACATATCTCCCCTCTTAGCTGTGTTGGAAAAGTGTTTGAAAAAAATTGTTTTCAAACACGTTTTCAACTTCTTGCGTCAAAATCTTATTATCTCTACTCACCAATCCGGGTTCATACCTGGTGATTCCACTGTTAACCAACTACTTGCACTATATCATCAGTTATGCCTTGCTCTTGACAAGCAAAAGGAAGTTAGGATCATTTTTTTAGACATAAGTAAGGCTTTTGATAAAGTTTGGCACCCTGCATTACTCCATAAACTAAAAAAAGCTGGTATTACTGGAAATCTTCTGTCTTGGTTTTCTAATTATATTTGTAATCGTCGTCAACGTGTGGTCCTCGATGGTAAATGTTCTAACTGGGGATACATCCAAGCCGGGGTACCCCAAGGCTCCGTGCTAGGCCCATTAATGTTCCTGATTTATATGAATGATATTGTGGACATTGTTAAGTCCAATATCAAAATGTTTGCTGATGACACGACCCTTTATCTAACAGTGGATAATCCCGTAACTGCATCTGAATCACTTGACTCTGATCTATCTGAAATCGAGAGATGGTTCAAAGATTGGTTAGTTACATTCAATGCTTCCAAGACTGAATCAATGCTTGTTTCTCGTAAGGTTACATCTATTTCCCATCCACCTGTTACCTTTCAAGGTTATGTGCTGGGAGACAAGAATAAACATAAACACCTTGGTATCACTCTGCGCTCTGATTTACGTTGGAACGACCATATATCAGAAATTATATTTGAAGCTAACAAATTGATTAATATTATGAAGAGTTTAAAATTTACTTTGGACCGTCCAACACTAGAGATTATATATTTTTCCTTCATTCGCCCTATCCTTGAATATGCTAGCCCAGTGTGGAGTGGCTATACTGAATCTGATGCTAAAAGACTCGAAAGCGTTCAAATTGATGCCGCTCGCATTGTGACCGGCGCAATGCACGGTACCAACATAGACAAATTATACGAAGAACTTGGCTGGCAATTATTGTCTCAACGGAGAGAGAAACAGCTAAGTTAATTCTTATGTATAAGATAGTGAACAAGCTTGTGCCCGAACCCTTATGTTCTGTAGTTACGTGTAATGATGTGCCTTCTTTCAATAGGCGCCGCCCTTTCAATCTTGGCCATTTTCAGGCTCGCACCGACTTGCTAGACAACTCTTTTTTCCCGTCGACTGTTAGACTGTGGAACCAGCTCCCAATTGAAATTCGAAATTCGCCTTCTGTCCAAGTATTTAAACGTAAAATTTTTAAATCAGTACCTCGGTCAACTGATTTCCCTGAGTTGTTTAACTTTGGAAATAGGTGTACTGCTATTCAACATACGCGTCTCCGTCTGGGAGCTAGTCCGCTTAATTCTCACCTATTTAAAATTGGGGTCAAAGAATCACCTGATTGCATATGTGGCTCACACATCGAAGATACATTTCATTATTTTTTTCTCTGTCCGAAATACAGAAACTCAAGATCAACGCTTCATAATAAAATAATTCCTCTTGCTCCTTTCACTCTTAGAACATTGTTGTATGGTTCAACACAATGTTCTTTTACAGACAATTATAATATTTTTACTGCAGTGCACGAATATATATCTGCTACAAATCGCTTTAAACCTACTGGTGTTGGCTAAATAATTTTGCTCTCTTATCTCAGGTTCAATTTCCAGGCTTCATCTCACTTGTGTGATTGTTCAAATCCATGTTATAATCTGGAAAGATTCTACACGGTTATAAATACCCCTCTATCTGTCCCGTCCTTATTGGCGTCTTCTCCACTCGTACTCATGAGTCTAGTCAGTCCTGTGCTCTGTCCTTTCCTTGCAAGAGGGATTCACATAGGGCAATGCCCTTTTTCCCAATTGCGAATAACTTGTGCAAAATATGTATGGAAGTTAATCCAATAAATATGTTTATACCAAATCAGAAAGAGAGATTCAGTACGCCTACAAACAGCGATCAGCTGCATCAGATTAGAAATGAATTAAATTGCATCCTGATAGAGGTTAAAATGAGTCAAAATTTGTCTTTGTAACGAAAATGAAAGGTCAGAAATGTACTTCCATGGCGGTTGGGTTTAATGATGTGGACCTATAGAGTAAAATAAAACGTCAAATCCCTGCGAATCAAATTATTACCAACCTATCTACTACATACATACGAGGGTTATATTTTCAGGAATCAAAGTTCAAAGGTTATGCCTAAACATGCGGGAATACATGTACAGAAAATATCCGTCACGTAACTGGATACAGGTTAACACATTTGACGGTCAATTCCGTCGTAAATTATGTTGACGATTACAGTGATAGTACGACCAAATATTTTCTCAGCTATGAAGTGTTTTCTGGAACTGATTCAAATTAAGACACACATAACGGCAATTCAAAATGGAATTCTGTAATGAATATTAATAAGCAGCAGTGGATATTTTGGTCAGCACAAAAGTTTCTCAAAATTGCATAAAGCAATGAACACCTACGTATAAAATAAGTAGATCGATTAACAGGCCTCTGTGGGAGAGATTTCGCATTGATTGTAGTCTGAACATCATTAAGAATGATTCCACTTTCATCGAATATGTTGGCCATGATCCTCTATGATTTCTTTATGTAGCTCTTCCATACACTGTATTATTTTTGTTCAACCCTGGGCCTTACGTGGCGGTGTAATTTGTAAATTTCTGGATCAGGTTCTTCAATACCGCACACAACCCATATTATAGCACACGCATAAACTCATGTATGTATGTATGTATATATATATATATATATATATATATATATGATCATGTACTTCAATACCACACACAAAATCGTATTATAGCCCACGCACAACCTATCTATCTATTATCTATCTATCTATCTATCTATCTATCTATCTATCTATCTATCTATCTATCTATCTATCCATCCATCCATCCATCCGTCCGTCCGTCCATCCATCCATCCATCTATCTATCTATCCTTTTATATATATATATATATATACATATTAGTATGATTTTAGAGCACTGTAAATACTGTCTTGGTACATTGCATTTTATTGAACGCAATATTCGTTTTGAATCTTAAAATGGAAGAAGACGCGATAAAATTTTTGAATTATTCTTATTGGGTGTGGAATATCCCTGACATCTATGATATGTTTGGTTTCCTTATCAAAATTACAAATCTACTCAACAGATCAACCGTCAAGTTAACCCAGCTCAGTTTCCGCTCAGAAATTCAGCATCGGTTCTCATCACTAATATTGCCTTGGTACACCTGAATGAAAAGTTAATTTCCAAAAACCATCGAAGGGAAAAGGAACTGGCAGAATAAACTTGAGATAGGTGTGTGTTATATGTCTATATGTGAGTTATGAAGTACGTGCCTAAGAGGTTATTTTCAGTTGGGCAAGAGCTTATACAAATTTGTTTCTCCCTTCGAGCAACTTACACTTCTTCCCGATTAAGGAGTCCGCATGTTTGTTAAACTCATAGCAGGTTGATGGTGCCATATTTTGAAGGTTTCTCTTAGACATCATATTGGAGCACTTCAGCTCACAATTGTGGGGCGGGGGGTTGCAATCTGTGTCCCCGCTGCATGGTACACCAAGGTACTTTGTGCAAAATGCTCTGTCGCTTTTTGGTGTCATAAAACGTGGGATGGATGCGGGCTTGGATATGGACCAGTGCAGCTGATTCATGTAAATCTGTAAAAGAGAATATTATTTTCTGGCTAAGTGGTCAATTGCTGGTTTCAAGAACATATAGTGTATCCAGAGTTAAAATTCAACTTAACGGTACTGAATAAAACAAATAAAACTACGAGAATGATCGTTTGATCGTATAAACTTTTTTAACATAGTTGATACATATAATAATACATAATAGAATTGTCTCCATCAGTTCTGGTTCCATCTTGTTTTCATTTTTGTGTAAAACCTATTTCCCATGAGCCGCTCGTTGTAAATATTACCAAAGTATCAGTGCTAGTAAAGTTATGATTATACCAATATCCGAATAGATGCATGAAAGCACAACATCGGCATATATTGCCTTTTTGCAGTTAAAAATAAT
Source organism: Hermodice carunculata (assembly GCA_964020975.1). Lineage (NCBI taxonomy): Eukaryota > Metazoa > Annelida > Polychaeta > Eunicida > Amphinomidae > Hermodice > Hermodice carunculata. The sequence goes on along the minus strand of OZ026615.1, from coordinate 89,006,079 downwards.
ACTAAACATACAGATTACAGTTTGCAGTTGAAAATAACTCTTAAATACATATTAAAGTTACCGTACGTACACAATGCATGCTTGTACATAATTGTATAGTTTACGTACAGTGGTGTTCGTGTCTGCTTATATTTTTGGACGGATACATATATACAGAAAGCTTATAATAAGGGCTAAGTTTGCTTAATGGATGCCAGCTTCAGGAAAATGTAGTGTTTAATAATAATAAATCACCAAAAGGTACAGATAATTTCTTCACATGGACACATTAAAACAATTACACCTCACAGATATTTGCCGGGGATACGCTTTCACTTTGCAGATAAACCATGCCTGTAAATTTGCACATGGTACGACACACGGGCATAAATGAACAATGTAAACAAAACGATCTTTCTGTAGGTTTCAAAACTGGACGAGGAATACGAAGTAACATTAACAGTTATGATTAAAATAGAATTTTAAACACGTATTTCTATTTTTAAAATTTATTCGGATATGGCCAACGATATGCGCTGAAATGAAAACTTAAATCGAAGTCTTTTTTTTCAAATAAAATAGAATATTAGAATAATTAAAATTGATTTTGACACTAGGTTTATCTATCTCGGATGGCATGTAAATATTTCAGAAGATAGGGTTCATAAAGCAGAAGTTCTTTAATTTTCAACTCAGACTGCCACATACTTTCATTCACGTCTCGTACGGTCATGCTTGTGTTCGGCCATACATGTGAAGGGAATGGTTGGTTTCATCAATGAGAAAACAACACTAACATGAGCCCATACAACCTGTAGCACCCTAAGTAATAAATTTTGTAAACCACTTCAAACTCGCCAGCTTGCAGTGCAGAGTTGTGTGGTGTCTTTATTTAACTCCTTCAGTGCTAACCACGTCTAAAGTCTATGTATTACAGTCAAACTAGTCTCAATTATCATGAGGATCTCGCATTCGTATTTCTTGTAAAAAGACCTTTCATTCAAGTACCAGCATGCCTATAGGTCCAGAGGAAAGCAGTTGACTCAGTCTAAAATTTGGTGCTAAAGAGTCAAACAGCAGCATGTTTGTCGCTTTTTACATTTTCCTATATAAAAAATTGTTTGCTGTGGAGTCAATAAATGCCAACCTTTTTGCCAACATACGCTTCAAAAGAAGACATTCTTAAAAATCAGAATGAGGGTAAACATTTGTTAAGATTGATCGACCCAAAAGTGGTGAATTGTTGTCTGAACACATTGTACTCAAAACACATAACACGTTTTCGGTGAGTACACCCTCGTGCTAATACAGGAAGAGTGCAGTTGATATATTTTTTGTTCTTCCCGTCCTTTTTTCCTACACAGATATTGCCTGTTTTACCGGCTTTCTGTTGGTAAATTACCTCAATACTTTGGTATGGCTGTAGGCTTGCCATGTAAAACTTTACCTCGATTTGAAATAGTTCGTATGTTTTAAATCGTACAAATGTGATGGATTTTGTAACGGTCTATATAATAGAGATACCATTTTAAAATGTGTCATTGTGTTGTGGATGCCTACGCATTCACATGATGACAATCAAAACCACTCTAGAGGCCTATACCACACCAACTTCTATCCATATTGACCTCAAACATATGTATAAGGGATAGTCGGCATATCAATCAAGTTAGAAGTATCTTAATTGCAGTTCTTTGAATTTAGATTACCAAAATGATAATTTATTCAGATATACACAGACACACTTTTAGCTACCTATTAAGATTTTCAAAACAATTTTTCTCGAAAGTACCATTAATACTTTTTAAAATCTTTTCTCAACTATTAAATGATTGTAGAAAAAATACACGCGATGTACTTTTTTTTCGAAATGAAAATAAAGCATTACATGGACTTAAACTGACATTGTGACATATGATAAATGTCATATGGACCTTTCGTTTAACGTCATATGTTGCACAACAGATTGTATGAGGTAACACAATGGGGTCATCAATCCATATTGACAAATTATGCAAGCAGATTTACACATTGCCTAACACACATGGCCTGTACTTGCACCTGTTCGCCACACAGACAGCATGAAGACCTGCATAGAAATTAAAAACTCTTAGATGAAAATGTGATGACCAAAAGTCAAGACAAGTTAAACCAACTCTTCAAAAAACATAACTGACCTCAGGTGGACCGGAGCAACATTCTTCTTTTAAATTCTTTGTTTAAAAAGTGAAAGGACATGTGAACTCTGTGTGCAGACATACTGAATCAATGATGTGTCATGCGAGTCACATTGATTAACTTCGCCACATCCCTGCTTTTTTGTCAATATGGTTCAAATTATCGACCGTCTCGGGATTAGATACATCAAACAGTAGCACGATCGCAATCATTTGCGCTTACGTCCAGCAAAACGACATTCTGGCGGGGTTTTTTTTGTTTTTTTTTGTTGTTTTTGTTTGTTTTTTTTTTTTTTTTGTTGTTGTTTTTTTTGAGACTGAAGCTTGGACAGGAATGCCCATTTGCCAGTTTGTGTGTGTGTGTAAGCTTGTATGTCAGCATATTGCATATTTTATATCTACAACTGCCCCTGTGGCATTATATCAACCAGAAAGTGTTTGTAAAGAACAGCGACCCGAACAGACACCAGATGTGCCGGTTTTCCGACCCCGTCAGTTTGTAATTGGTAAATGCTGAAGGCTAAATATCTTGTTGGCTAAAGCTGAACAATTTATTGGGTATTTTTGCACATAAATGGTGTTAAATTCTCGACATTTATTATGTTGCAACATAGGAACAAATCTCACAATACGATCACATTGACCTTACATAACTAGTGAAGTTGCGATACATTAAAACCACACATCACAGCACCGTTTAATTCTGCAACTGTTCTCTGTGGCAACAAAGCCTGTTCTCTTGACAGTTATTTCACAAAGAGAGTATGAGTATACTGAGTTGTTTTAATGAAGTTGTTTCACTCATGGTTATTATAGGTACCAGCCCCACAATCTGTCCTAGTCACGTTTAGTCTCTCTTGTCTATTTTCGGATATGTCATCTACGTCCTTTTTCCGCCAGAGGGGTCAATATTGAGTCTCCCTCCTCCCCGGTTGCTTTGTTTGAAAAGTATATGTTAAAATCAAATCATGCACAGAACTCGACCGGCCAAAGAATTTATAGCATGTGAGTACCAGAAAGGGTCATACAACACCAGGGAAAAGACAATTTTGTAAAGGTACCCCCACCCCCACCCCCTATTAGCGTATTTTTGTTTTCCAAATACAAAGGAAGACGGGTGGTTATTTTCAAACAACAACATAAAAGCAAAACCAGCCAATCGAGCTAAATCCTTCCACGACATAACATGGACGTATCAACTGCAGTGAAGCAGGAAAGAAGTAATATCAAACTTTGGCGGAGTTTCTGAAATTCGTGTGATCATTTTAATAGTTTCAAGCGCAGAAGAAAGAGATAAGCAGTTTACTTGTAAGAAAACCTTAGAAATGTATGTATTCAACAAAGAGCCCAAATGACGTATGTCACATCAGAACATGTTGGGGCAAAAACAACAAACTACGCACTAAAATACTGCATCTGCCATTGACAACAGGACACGGCTTCTACAGAGCCATGATGAAACAATTTAAATAGAAATTTGCGTGATGGTGGTTCTTCGCTGTTTCAGTTCTGGAGGGTACCCGAACGTTTTCGTTCTGTCGGGTGCTGGCATGTTTCAGTTGTGTCGAGCAGAAGGCTCCAAATTCTGCCACCTGATTCAAAAGGCCATTAAAAACGGCAAAAACGCATCAAACCAAATAGTGAATTTGCACACAATGTAACAAAGATTGTGCTCCGAAATAAAAAGTACACATAGTTTAGAGCCATACTTCAGTAATTTACTTCGTCCATCCCTCGAAATGGGACAATAAATGATATAATGTATATGTAACTTAATTCAGAGGACTTACACTTCTACAGTAAGTCAAGCTTGAACACATTTTACTTAAAAGTAAAACGAATCAAAGGAAAAGTAACAATACTGTCATTAATTCCTCTCCAAGTTACAAATACTTATATCACAAAAAAATGAGGGACGATAAATATACTCAGAAACACGAAATATTATACCTTAAAATTAAAGAAAAACATAAAGAGCTTGCAGGTAGGCTAATATTGTACGATTTTGTATACTTTAGTCTCAGTGACGAATTGCCAAAATGATTCAAACATACCTTTGTTGATAATAAACCTATAATTTCATCGACAAACAAGAGAATGTCCATTGTGATATTCAAGGAGATCGATAAGACTGATAATTCTTCATGTGAAATGTGAAAAGTGAAGTACAAGTACAAAATGCTTTGTAGTTTCTCTTTTGTCACCAAACTAACATCTGGCTTTATCAACGACGTTATTTCTGAACAAATGAACCAGATTCGGTGCGTAGCAGAGCATGTAATATTTGTCCCCGTCGCCATTTGCAAGCGTAGCAACGGTAGGGTTAAACGCGTAACAGTTAACGGGGAGTCTCGGAAGGAACTATTAGAAGCTTGGGTCTTGAATATCAATGTACGAAAATGTTCTGATGTAATCATTATGTGCTGAGTTCGATAGCATCTGACATACAGTGAACATTTCATACATGACCAGCCTTACATACAGTTTGTCATGGTAATATAACTTTGAAAGTGATTGTACATTTTAAGGTAGAAGGCTGTGGTGATATTATCTGTCCACTGACTGTGTAATTGTATAATATTGCAGTGAAGTGTATAAATCTGAATTTTGGGGAAGGTCAACTCACACGTGCAAACCCCGAGGCATAATTGCCAACATTCCTCTGCTGGAAATAGAGAGACATGTTGTTGCCGTGTTGGAGATTTTGAGAATGAAGAACACTATAGCCATAGTAATTCGAGCAACCTCCCCAAAAAAGCTCAATTTCTGTTAAAACGTCGTCCAAAAGTAAGCCCAAAGTGGATGACTGTTGCCAAATAGATAATGCAGAAGCTATTGCTTATAGACAAGTACTATTATCTGCAATATCAAGGTCCTTGTCCAAACAGGCCTTGGAATATCTGGGTGCCAAATTCAATAAAATAGCCACATGACCTTAGGAGTTCAGTCAAGGTCACTCATGTAAACTATCGATCTGGATGCCACAGAGAATCATCTTCATTTGGAATGTCAAAGCTCTAAAACAAGTAATTCTACAGTTACCATCCTCAAATTTAATTTTTACAGTCACTCTGTGCATTAGGTCAAGCTCATGAGAACTTAATTGCAAACTGGCCCTTATAAAGGGCCATCCTCGATAGAAATGTCAAAGTCCTTGATCAAAATGTTCGACAGCTTTACCTCGGAATAATTTTAATTAAAATTCTCCTTTAACATTGAAATCAGGACAAGGTCACACATATAAACAAAGTCTGAAAAATAGGACGTCAGACATGTCACTATGTGATTTCAAAACAATTGGCAAAATTTCTTTCACAGAGGTCATTTAAGATTACCGCCAAACGTAACCCAAAAGAAAGTCATACTAAAAAAAATCATTCAAGCGTACCCTTTTTAAGACATCAAGGTAGGTTCTTTGCAAGAAATCTGTAGAGGATCCGATCAAAAAAGGGGTTTTCCTATGTTTACGACAGTATGATTGCATTTAATCATTCCAATATATTTTCTTAAGAGTCAAAATATAATTTTAAAAGTGCTTCAATAATGAGGAAATAAGAGCAGTGAAAAAATTGCTAGAGATCAAAGCTATCTTCCTGCGATATTTAAAGAGAATTCTACAGGAAAAAATCTGAGCCACACATTTTTTAGCAAATAAGTCTAAGAGGTAGCAGTGGGCTGAAGGATTTCAGATTTTTTAAGATACCCCCCCCCCCCCAAATGAATCTAAAAATTACTTACCCCCCCCCCCTTGAAGGCTTTAAAGATTTATTGCTTTCGGATTTGTAGTAATAAACTTTATTTCTTTAACGAGGATTGGGCAATAGCCATTGGCTAATACAAGGCCTTTCCTCAAGTACATACAATATCATTAAATACAATAGAGTATACAGTAATCCACAATGGAAAAAGAAAAATTATGATATGTAAAAAAAAAGAAAATATTTCGAAATATGTAATAAAAGAAAAGAACATGACAATATGATGTAATAGAGCAGGCACATATAGATGGTTAAAACTATGAAGAAGCCAGTCAAACAAGCAAATATAGCTTCGTTTAAATAGGCACGTATGATTATTCGTCTTCGTCTGAATCAGAATTAACATTAGATTCTTTACCGAATCTTTTTGTTTGGAGAATAAATTTCATTGAAGCATCCATTATTTTGCAGTTACACTCAAAAGACCAATTTTGGGTGACCGAACAAACAAAGCGACACTTTAGCGTTATTAGATAAATTTAAAATTCAAAATTAAGATTACTCGTTTCGAGAGCTGAGGACATTCTAGCCAAGAAAATGAATACCAGTTTGGCATCTGTGAACTTACATTTCTCATTTCGGATGGAGCTACTAAGGTAACAAGTTTGAAGTGGATCCAGTCAGTTGTTTTAGGAAAAAGTTACGTAAACACTCCTGTCCGATAATTGATCATCGCATAATTACGAAAGTTCATTAGCAATAAAGAGGTATCACTGGCGACCCTTAGTGAATGGTTTTGGGAAAGGCTGAAGCCACATTCCAACCAAGTTTGACGACAATTCCACCTTACCGTAAAAGTTGAAATTCACATACACACAGAGAGAAATTCGATAAAAATGTAGCATTACGCAATGAAGAAACCAAGGTAGAAGAGTCATCAGCAGTTGTCCTGTGGAGTTTGGAACCAATACGCCGTATGTATATTAATTTGCCGCCACAAAGCATGGGTTCGACTCCAGACGACCACGGGGGACGTGCAGGTCACATCACTGTCACACACAGGGCCATATGTCAATTTCTCACAAAATTAGCGTTTTTGTTTTTCTTTTTGTTTTTGTTTTTTGTGGAAAATTTAAGTTCACAGATGCCAAACTGATATTCATCTAGTACTTTCCGAGCCGTATATAAAGAAAAATATCCATCTGCCTTTAATAAGTATTCTTTAGTTCCAAAATATTAATAATGTCCCGCTTGTCCCCACAGGTACCGACCCGTATCTCGCCATGTCCCGCCAAGCGAGACTAGGCAATCAAGTATGCAGTTGTGGCAGGAAATTGATATGCATATCTACTGTTGGACAAGCTTTTTTCCAGAAAAGAAGAAACCTACCAGAGGTACATCCCCTACACAGTTTTAAGAGGATCTGGCCAACCTTTAAGAGTTTAAAATTGGAAAATTTGGACGTGCCACGATAACACATGGATGTTCGAAGGATGTTCAACTGACTGACAAGAGGAGAGCTCGGTCTGCTGTGCAAAACAACATAACAGCAGTTTTTCAAAAATATTGCAGAAACACAGCACTTATGACTCTGTTGCAATTTTGACGTCACAGAAGTGTGCAGGAAATGAACGCTGCACTGATTAGAACCCCAAATCTCACATTGTTATTCCCGACCGCCAATACGGATTGCCTGTGGGCTGGCAGACACTTTTTTCCAACGATTGTATGTTGGTGCTGTTGTTTTTCCCTTCTTTCCAGGGAACTGCTAATTCTCTTTGGATAGCTGCTTCTCAATCACCTTATAGATAACGATATTGATCTTGATTCCTAGTAATGAAGGCGGAGATCAACAGGCAAGCAGATATACTGTATACTATAATAATAATCTTTATTTCCGTATTTTCAGGCCTCCGGCCTATAATACAAATATCGATTTTAATTTTGTAAGTGAGAACAGATATACAAAAACAAGCAAAATGAATTCATTTAGATAATATAAATGCATACCGGAACTTGCAAACTAATCATCTTGTAACTCTTTAAATCCTTCCAAATAAAAACAGATAATCTGACAATTGTTCCATAGTTTTCAGTACATATAAACCTGTTAAAATGATAAATATCTGGATTAACATGGATCAGCTCTGGTAAAAATTTAATTCTTAAGTGTGTATAATTTTTTACAAACATAAAGGAAATGAATTTAATCTTCAACATAAGATAAATTTTCGACAAGCAGTGTCTACATAATCTATATTCCGTATCAATATTATTTCTTCTTCCAACTTCAACATTTAATGAGTGTCATCAGATTCTAAAAAGTGAGAAAGCATTTCTTAATTTCCATTCTTTTATTTCAGTAATATGTCGTTCGACATTTAATAAAGTTTTAAACTGTACATGATATGTTCATTTACTATTTTTCTCAAGATCAGTATGCCATGATTGCAATGCAATATCTTTCAATCTTGGTGAAGTTTCAGTCAAAAATAAATCAACATTTCCAATTTCCTGCGATATCCAGACAAGTGCAAAACCTAATCTCTAGACTAAATAGTTCACATTTATAGGCCATGTTTTTCTGCCTGCTTCATCTAATTTAACAAGCATTTCATGGCACTGTTTTGGATATCTATTAGGATTTATCAATAACAATTTAGTCCAATACTTAATATTGCGTTTCACATAAAAAACAGACAAAGGATATCTTCCACACCCATACTGTATAGGGACCTTTTGTGTACAAATTCAGCAGCTGAAAATGTATTTACGGCTATTACAAAAAGGGCTTGGTCGCATCTTGGGTTGTTTCTAACGCATAAACATTAAAAATTACTTTTTTGCAACATTCTGAACTTACCCTCGGAGCCTATACCAGGGCAGGAGTGTGCACTCGTAGCTTAATTTCGTGCAATTTGTTACCAAACTAATTAAGGACGTTTGTTGCTGAAACACACACGCACACACTGGCAGCCACATCCTGTTCACATCTACGTGATTTGACAATAACACTGCCCCTATCACGATTGTTGAACGCTGAAAGCAACAGGCGTTCTGAGCGACATGAAGGTTGGTGCGGGGGAGCGTATTTTGTTTGAAGTAAATTAAATTTTGCAGTGATCGATGTTAAAAGTACGTTCCGAGAGGTCCATCTTAATGTGGCCCACTTTTTTGTGGAAGTTCTATACTTAAAAAATCATAATTACCATGATACAGGGGGTTGGCTTTGGTGTTTTGCCTCGTAACTTTTCAGAACACATGTTTTAAATAAAGGAATTGTGCTTTGTAAAAATACAGATTTGCCTCTTTAAACTTCACCAAGAAAGCAAACAAAAATGATTTACCACATAGACAATAGTATTTTCACTTTGTGTGCATCAGAAGCAAGAACAGAACAGTTTACCTTTACAGCGATATGCATGATTGCAAACTAGGCACACCAAGGAAATACCAAGACACCAAATTTCTTTCTGTGGTCAGTACTCAAAAAGATTTCTGCCCTTTGTTGCAGGTTCCTTGATATGACTGACAATAACTTAACTGCAAACTGTAAGTGACAACACACTTTGGTAGTAGATGGTTATACAGTCTTTTTTTGACATGATTGTCGAACGCCTGTCACGGATTTACATGGTGATGGTTTAGCTCATTTGATATCATTGTATACGTGGCAAAAAAATCTAATTTTTCAACCCTCCATAAACAATCAAATTCAACGCTATATTTCTAAAAAAAGTCATTTTAATTGATGATAACAATGGCATATTTTCCCACTGACACACCTTCAACCACATTACAAAGTAACTTACCAGAGTCAAAAACAATGCGACGAAGGAAGAAGGCCCCATGTTGCTGATGCTCTGCTATAACAAGAGACAGATAACTTACGGGAGCAGCCTAAATGACATCTGTTTCGTATTGATTTAATTGCCATATATGGACGAAAACATACTTTCTCTCTCCATTGGATATTGTTCAATTGCGTAACTCCTGTCCTCATAAACTCAATTTATACCAGGCAGACCAATAGACAAGTAGAAAAATTCTTAAGTTCACAAACCACGAAGAGAATGGATACTGATTTTTTTTATGATCAGCTTTGCAGCTCCACGATTTACTGTAAAGGCTGATTTAGTTGGCCTTGTTCACAAGGGCTCTTCTAGGATATTGGTAAATGGCTGCGCTTTGTTAAAATGTGTCCCATGTAACAAATAACTATCTGTTTACATACTTTTTCCTGCCAGATAACAATGAAAGCAATGAGTATGATGAAGTTTTGTCGAAATGAAGTGCTCTAGGTTATGTGGTATTCAAACTCCCAGTTTTCAGGGAAACTGCAAATTCGTCTTATCACCTCACCTCAAGGAAAAAAAAAAAAAAAGGAAAAAGAAAAAAAACTTTTCAGCTACCCCTCCCACCGAACTTTAACCAAAAGTGTTTATTTTGCAAATGTTTCAGAGCATCAATAATGATATGACATATGCTGTGGCCGTGATTCACTTAGATATCTAAATCAAATGTATTTTTGTGCGACTGTCCCACAATCAATGCATTGCGCAATGTTCAAAATGGCGCTCACCACGTGGCGGGTGAAGGTATCGTGTCGCATTTGGCTTTGTAACTAACGATGATAACTGCTCCGGACACAATCGAGCTGGCAAATTAAAGTTAATAGTAAGTCATGTTTTGAATAGTTCAGAAAAACGTGGCCCATATTCATAAATCCATAAATCAAACCCAACAATGATAGCAAAGAGATTCCAGAGTAGCCAAAGCATCAACATTCGTTTTCCAATACCAATGTGAAGAAACAAATTTCACTCTTGACTTGAGACAGGCAGTTACCCATAAAAGGCAACTGGTGGTTTTAAACCGGTCCTCTCAACCATTGAAATATTCTTCATTAACTGTAGACTAGAGTGTTTCAAAAATGTGTAGGCCTAACCACTCAAAACCCAAATTGTATTACTTCAACCAGAAATAAAAAGACACCTTGTAAACCTATTATTTTTAGTTCTCCTGACTTTTCAGGCAGCTGAGTTTGCAGCAAAAGTAGAAAGTAGGCATATATATGTATATATATATATATATATATATATATATATATATATATATATATATATATATATATATGTGTGTGTGTATATATATATATATATATACATATATATATATATATATATATATATATATATATATATATATATATATATATATATATATATATATATATATATACATATATATATATATTAATAAATCTGGAACATTATAAACACACTCTACCTCCATTATAAAAGTACCTTAACGACTGTTTTTCTTGATAACTCAAAGAAAGGACACCTGGAACCGTATGACCTTGCAAAATATCACGATACGGATTACCAAACAACCGGGACTATGCTGTTTTACCCAACAGCTGAGGCTATGCAGCTTTGCTGTTTCCCCGGCCCATGTTAACCCTCCAAACAGGTCGAAATAAAATGCTGTGTTTGAGTTGACTGTCCTGCAAAATAACGGCAGACGATGGTCACGTTCTCGATAAAGTCTTTCAGCCTGGATCGATCAATTTTATTACAAAAGGGTGGCTTGTAGTACCTTTTTTTATCAATTTTACTTTACGGTCGGGCTCTTTTGGTAAGGTCTGTCAGGTTACCGGAGCCACACATATATTTTGTTAGGTCTTGGGTAACTTGGACATTTTGTGACAAATGTTAAAAATGGATGTTCTTTCCCCTTTTACACATTGCCTCCTTTGACGTCAGTTTAATTTGTTACCTGCGCAGAGCTCGAAACACTTGTTACCATTTATATAAAAACCCGCCAGTACTTTCGGACCTGTATCCACTGTCGGGGCAACCTTCTCCATTGAGCTTTGTCTTTGACGCAGTGGGGCGCTTGGCACTCAGCCTATTGCTGACCTTTATTTCATTGCCCCAGGGCGACTTCTACGTCTGATACACAACATTATTTCTGGGGCCTACAAGCGGTCACTGTTTGTCGTTGTATTTACATTTTCAGATTATGCTCACACTGGAAAAGTCCCACTATATATTGTACATTACATTCATTCGACAAATTAACCTTCCCTGAGCACTAATCACACATATATTTTGGACGCTACCTGTTCAAATATCCAATCGACTTGGCTGCCGTTGTGAAAATGGTGAGTTCCGTACCCAATGCCAATGGTTTGTAAATGAGCATTGGGACAATCTTGCCGAGTGGGGGTAGGAAGAGGGTTATAATATGTGAAACCAAGTATGTATTTTGCAATTATTTCAGAGCATGAATAATGGTATATATGGTATGGCTGTGATTCACTTCGATATCCAAATCAAGTGTACTTTTGTGAGACTTTCCCGCAGTCAGTGCATTAATTGCGCAATGTTCAAAATGGCGCTCGAAAGTGCCGTGTCGCGTTTGAGTTTGTAACTAACGATGATAACTGCTTCAGACACAACCGAAAGGGCAGATTAAAGTTAAGATAGTAAGTCATGTTTTTAAAGGACTTTTACGACCGTTTGCCCTGGAAACTCGGAGAACAGACACCTGGAACCGTGATTAAAACACGTGGCCACAATATTTAATGTGATTTTCCTTTTCCACAATGCATTGCGCCATGTTTAAAATGGCGCTCAATGTGTTTGAATGCGTCTTTTCGTATTGCATTTGGAATTATACCTTACGATGATAACTGCTTCAGACACAACCAAGCGGGCAGATTAAAGTTAAGACTGTAAGTCATCCTTTAAAAATACGTTGACGACCGTTTGTTCTGGTCACTCGGACACCTAAAACTTAGCTATACTAGATACCGATACCGCACGCATCGTGGCAGGTATGCTTTTTCCCCAGCCCAAGTTGACCGTCCAGACAAGCTGAAATAAAATGCAGTGTTTGACTTGTCTTTACTGCAAAATAAAGGCACACGTTGGCTAGCTTTTCTGGTAACTTTGTCTTACAACTTGGTTACGGTTGATTTGAATGGGGGGGAGGGGGTTGTGGGGTGATTTTGCTGGTCGGTCACGTCTTGCAGGTGGTCTAAGGCTGTCCAACTGGACCACTGGAGCCAAATTTGCATCACAGTTCTTGAAAAATGCTACAGAATTTATCCGAAATAAGTGTTTCTCATGTGAAGAAGCTAGTTTGTTGAGAAAATGATCCAGGGAATGTAAATTTGCCGCTGCAATCGGACAGCACCGTGGTCTTGCGCGCCAGGGCATTTAACATAGCAAAAGCGCCCGTGCCAAAGAATCTGGTTGCTTTGACCAAGAGGGGACGGTTCGGTAATTGCTGGTACTACTGTACCATGATTATAACCTATTCCAACCATTGCAGAACCTGGCAGGGTTTATCAAAGAGAGTGAGTGTAAAAACATTTTCAAAAATAAGGTGAAATCATTCTGGATGCACGAGATGGGAGTACAGGAGAGAGACCGCTTTAATCCTTTATGTATAATTTACAGTTTAAGTATCTTAGTGTTATCAGGGACCTGCAAAATATATATATATATATATATATATATATATATATATATATATATATATATATATATATATATATATATATATATATATATATATATATATATATATATATATATAGCAGGTCCTTGGAGTTATAAAAATTACGGGTTTTAGTGCTTATATTTATTTATATATTATTTCATTGAAGATTTAGATCAATCTTTTAATTCATAAATAATTAAATCATATCAGCTACAAACCTGTGCAGAGCAGCTTAATATTTTTCTGATTTCATACTTGCATTTCTGATATTTTCATATTGTGGTCCACCATGGAAATAAGCCATGGCAAGATTCCCTAGGCATTTGGTACTCCTATTTCATGCATCATAGTTTAGTGTGCTTTCAGCAATATAATTGCACCATCCTGGCATATGTGCATAAAATTTTACCAATCAACAATCAATGATCGAAGTTAAGTACATTCAGGCCTAGTGACTATCTTCATGTATTTTTTCTCCCTGCTTTTGTAGAGAAAATGCACAACTTACTAATTGCAGGGTAATTTATCTGTTAATTTTCGCCAAATTAATAAAATGATATGTGTGCACAAATTCTCTAAAGCCTTGTATATATGAATACAAAATTTGTCTCATCTTTGTTGATAACATGGAGATGTTATTTTTTTTAAATTTATTTTTCAATAATTTTTGCTAATTTTCATCAGACTTTTGTACAATCTGAGGGAAAATAGCCAAATCAGCACAATAATGACTAAAATATTGTGATTTCGTCAACCATGTGAAGGCAAGATACTCGAAACTCCCCAGATTACACCATTTTGCATGCTCAAATTAAAATTGTTCGTAGGGGGTCGGGGGGTCGGCAATACCTCTAGACCCCCCCCCCCCCCCCCAAAAAAATGCCTCCGGCCCTTTGAGCCGTGTAGGTCACATTTGGGCCAGTGGAAATGTTTTTAGGCCACTTGGGTCTCTTACTGAGTTTGTAGCACCGGCCTGGGGGGATCAGTATTTATCAGGGAAGGGCGCCGTGAAAGTACTTTTTTTTTATTCAATAAATTTTGGGGTTGGGCCTTTTTTGTAGGGTCTGTCAGGTTACCGGAACCACACACATATTTTTGTTAGGCCTTGGGTAACTTGGACATTTGTTGAAACATGTTGAAAATGGATGTTCTTTCCCCTTTTACTCATTACCTATTTTGAGGTCAGTTTAATTTGTTACCTGGGCACAGCAAAATGGGGTCTTTCATCGTAATCATTTGTAGTATGCTTACATTAAACATAAAACGTAAATCCGAAAAATGCCGGCCGACTGGCTCAACGCAGAAACTTATAAATTTGCATGGGTGTAGCAACAATATTGAAGCTCTGCACATCGTTCAAAATAGTTGACAGGTACAAAATTATGCAAATTAGGGGCACTTGAAATTCTATGATGCACTGTTTATCCTGACTTTATGATGCAAAGAGGGAATTGTTTATTGATATAAGGTCAGATGTAATTAACAAGGTCCTAGGTCACTTTCAAGGTCAGAGGTCACTGCTAAGGTCCTTGCCAGTATCAATATCAGAAGTCAAAGGCAAAATCATATGCCACTGTCTATTCCAGAGGTCACTGTCAAGGTCAGAGGTCGAAAACAAGGTTGGAGGGGTTCATAAGTTCTGAAATCAATGCTCAGGTCAAAGGCCGATATCAAAGTCAGAAGTGACAATCAAAGTCAGAGTTCACTGTCAAGGTCAGAGGTCAAGGTCCTGGTCAGATGTTAATATCACTATCAGAGGTCACTGTCAATGGCAAAGTTCCTGTCAAGGTCGGGTCCTATATCAAGATCAGAGGTCAATGTCAAGGTCAAACGTTATTGTATATGGTACAGAGAAATAGAAAGGTCAGACGTCAATACCAAGGGTCGAGGATCAATATCGGAGGTCAATGTTTAGGTAAGAAGTCACTGTTTATATCATAGCTCAATACCAAGGTCAGAAGTTACTATTAAGATCAGATCATGTTTCAATGTCAAGATTAGAGTTCAATCACATGGCCAGAGGTCAATCTCAGGGTAGTGGTCAATGCCAGAGACAGAAATCTTCAAAACTAACACAATAAGAGATGCCACTGAATCTTAGGTAGTTTATTGGCACAGCCTATGAACAGTGAACAATAGTTGAAGCATTTTAACTAATTCAAGTTTTGAAGACACACACAGAAATTTGCTGTGAAGTAATTTTTTCTTAGGTTTTGGCAATTCCCTTTTAAATGGTGATGTCTGACTATCGGATTTTGAAAATATGCATAAATAAGGAACTGGATTACATATAATGGCACCTAAAGCATATTTACTGTAGAACTTGTTTCTAAACCATAGCTTAGCAGTCAATATAATGTCCCTTTGTGAGCGCCTAGAAGAAGCTTGTAAACGGAAGTATGTTCATTTTAGGTCCATGGCCATACAATAATCTATCAATCCTACAATTATTTTGCTCAGCGAGTAGCTTACATTTGTATAGAAGTACATTTATTTTGATCATGTTTTTGGTGCGAACACTTTGGAATGTCTTGGATATACGAGAGCTCGTATGCGTAAACGTAGTTTCTTTGCCTGTTCACATGAGCTTTACCCTTTCCCCCTTATATTAAGACTGAGTCAACAGCTTTCCTCGGCATGGGTGGAGCACTAGTGCCCAACCGATGCCGAGGAAAGCTGTTGACCTGGGTCATCTTGTCTTGACAGGTTTCATCTTCAATTCTCAGTCAAATTGTTTTTCATTGCTGTTGAAATCAGTTGAAAACGCTGAAACAGACATTTGACCACCAGCCGGTTTTGGCAGGTTTAAGGGGGAAAGGGTCAAAGTCCTACCATTTCGAGCTTACTTTACCTCTTTTTATATTTTCAGTTGTGACATTGTTACTCCGAAACATGTATCAACGTATTCGAGTCTGTTTCAACACTGCATTTCGTTATATACTTGGGTACCCAAAAAGCTGTACCGCCAGTACTATGTTTATGTACACTTGCAGCATTAGCCTCGCAAACCAATTATATCTGGCTTACACTAGAGGTTATAATGGTGAAAATGGTTCAATAAAATAAATGACAGGCCGACAGCTGAAATGGTGTCCCCACTCTACTGTCTATGGGCACATATCTTAGACACTGAACCTACAAAGGAAATTTTTTTATTCACACACGTTCACTGCGTACAAGTATAACTTCTTAAAGACCATATGGGTATAAAATCAAATATGTAAAACTCTGCAGATATATATATATATATATATAAATGGTCCATGATAGCAGTTTAACATAATGTCACCTACATTGATAACTCTTTAGTGGTACATTTTGATGCACCTGCAATGAATTTTTATCTGTAACGAACTTTGTGTAGTTTAGGAATCCAATACAGAATAGATATTGATGTGTCTTTATCAGATATTTGATGTCAAAATTATTCTTAAGTATATCCTAATACAAATCAATCACAGCATCAGCAGCTTCTTTATGTATTGCATAAACATCTTCACTTTGTACATTTGAAGAATTATTCATATAAAGTCCTTTGGGTAAAAATTAATGTGCTATTTCCTGCAATCAAGCCCAAAGTTATTGCCAGCCTTATCAATATCTGTTATCACAAATCTTTGTTGGGAAAATTTGAAAGCAATGGCAACATAAGGTAGTCTAAAATTATCAGTAAAAAGACATTTCATTTGGATTTTTTCTAGTGTCAAGATTATCATTTATTAGAACTCTTTTGTTATTTTTTTTACCAAGCATTGAATTTAGCAAATTCAATTTCTTCTTTTTTTGGGGGGGGGGAGGCATCTTACACAATATTCATCAAAGACCTACACATGTCTTTATACACAATGTAAGGGTTACCTTTGAGACCTACTCGAAATATTGTTCCTTCTTCATTAAATTTGTAGTGATAAATTTTGTATAGAATTCAGATCTCCTGTAAAAATGAGATGCAATGAGGGTTAGCAAATTTGGAAAATGTATTATTGTTCTGACAAACACACTCTTTAAGGTTACATATGTCTTCTAAAGTAATACCTTTGACAAACGCTTTTTACTGTATAGTGGACTGACCTTATTATGCATATATTTATATGCAATAATAGGAGGCTTTTAAGCTTGCATTTGTCTGCAATCATATTCCTCATACATTTGAATTTCCAAAAGGGCCACAGATTAAGAAAGGCAACGAAGGGCAGCCAGGCGAGGGCAATGTGTGATCAGCAAAAAGTGCATTCTGAAATTATTTCACTCAAACTATGTGTATTTATTCAAATGTAATCGAATGCCATCTAAGCGCTATTCTGTTCACCAAAGTATAATTCTTACTTTACTTGAGTGTAGTTTAATTTCACCCAAGGTAAAATGTACTGCACTTGAGTGGATTAAAATTGTATTTAACCATCTTAAAATACACTTAATGGTATAACTTAAATTTATATTTGAGCATCATAAAATACACTAAAGGGTATGTAAATGAACGGCACCAATTGACGTATGCCCTTATGGGATAATACAAGCATATTCAGTTTATACATAGTACATAAAATATATACATATAATAATACTGAGCTTCATTTCCATATGTTTTGATTTTTGATTTTTTTTTATTATTATTTTTTAGGTGTGGCTTGCCACAAAAGGGAAAGGTCGATTATTGGTTTGCGGCATTGTGTTAGCGGCTGTAACAACAGAATACATTGCCCGAAGCACGAGTTTATCCATATTTTCACATGAATAGTGGTAATAGATACATTGGGTCTAACCTCTTTTTTGTATCGTACATGTGCATTAATTCAATAATTTCATCAGAATATAAATGTTCCGTCACAGAGGGCATGGAAACCTTTCACAGAATCATGTACATTGTGCACCAAACCACTGTTTTTCCCACATGAATACAAATACAAGACATCCCTATGTTTGTCCTATCTTATGTTTTCTTGATTGTTTTCATGTCACTCTCTTCAGCCTGAATACGCCGCTTGTACAGAGTGTACAGGTGGCATGCGGATTGTTTGTTTTTAGATACATTCGCTCTGGCCCACGAAAATGTTATGTGTAAAACATCCAGAAAAACAGCAAAAGTGTTTTATTGGTGGAGAGGCTGCGTCGTTTGCCATGAGATTTTATATATGAATGCACATTAACCACTTGTACCACGCTTTGATCAGATAAGGCATTTGCAGACAAATTATTTCTGTGACAGTTGAAGGAAAAATATGTCAGTACAACGATACTGACTTCACAGTAATATTGCAATGGGATTCCTTTAATTCTATCTAGAACAAAAATAATCAACGTGGAATATACGGGAAAACATTTCATGTTGAAGGCAATAGGTACCATACATTTATAAAACCTATTCTATTTTCGTTTAAAAATTATAAATGTGAAAATACAGGGTATTTACTCAATTTCAGTGACATATATCTGCTTGAATGTTTTTATTGAGAGGGAAATGTGAGATTATTATTGTAGCCTGATGTTAAATTAGAATTTTTGTGAGTATTTAAACTGACTTGAATCGTACTCTGTTGAAACATCTTATTTTGTCACGTGTCATAGTGATTTCAGCATTAGTCTTGCAAAACACAATTTTGCAAATCCAATATATATATAGAGAGAGAGAGTGTGTCAACTTTTGCTCCCACAATTATCTTAAAGGGTGCACGATGATCGAAAGTAATAATAATAATAATAACAACAACAACAACAACAATAATAATAATAATAATAATAATAATAATAATAATAATAATAATAATTATTATTATTATTATTATAATAATAATAATAATAATAATAATAATAATAATAATAATAATAATAATAATAATATAGACACATTTGTTTTACATGGATTGTGAAAGAAGTCAGTCATCGACTTATCAAGTAACTCTCCAGGGCATAGATGGTGGCCTATACTTCCTACCTTGTCTGTGGTGGAGGAAGCTGAAGAACTTGGAGAAAACCACCGTGCACGTTAAAGTGATAGGAACTTTTTCCACATGCTGTCCAGGACGAGAATTGAACTCGGGTTGCAGAGGTTAAAGGCATGCGTCTTACCAGTCAGCCAACTGTACACCCAAATAATAAAATAAAAACCTGGGATTTTTAGGTCACTACCCTTTATTCCCTTATCACACCCCATTAAGTGATCCCCAAACTCCTTACACAGAGCAAACAAAATTGGGAACAGCACACATCCTTGCTTCAGACCTATATCCAGATGTGCATCCTCTACTTCTACTTTCCTAACACTTTCAGAATGTCTAGAAAATTTCCACCAAATCCTACTCCACTAACTTTTTTTCCCACAGGGCATCTCTCCACACACTGCCATAACCTTTCCTCACATTTAAGAAATCCATGAAGACATTCTTCTGCTTCTGTCTTGCTAATTCCAACACCTGGGTGAACGTGAAGATGGGGTCACCTACCTACTACCTGGTCTGAATCATTTCTGAATTTCCCCCACACAAGCCTTGCGTACCTCCATAAACCAGTCTCTGTCCCAATTCTCTCCCCCTGCTCTTCCCTGTCCAAGAGATCATTTGTACCAACCTGCACAATGACTCTCGGATGCTCCCCACTACACCGTCGAGCCTTTCATCAAAGTCCCTAATCTTGGCTCCTGTAAGGCTGCCCTGACCCTATGCTCTGTGTCTGCCCTACAAGAGACTCTTTCTATCTCACTAACTGTGCTGCTCCTTATCACCTCTGCCTTGGTCCCTCCTGCCCCCTACCACTAGGCTCTACCACTCTCTGCCTCTACCCATCTTCACCCCCTTCCTGACCTGATCCCCCCTCCTCCACCACCCTGTTCCCCCTCAGCCTGCTCCACCTTATCCTGGACATCCTTGCTCACAACAGCTGCTGCTCTCATCCTATCCCCAGCCTCCTCTAACTCTATCTTGAAGACTGTCAACTGTGCCTCCAAAACCTCACCCTCCTGCACTTCCCACACCTAAACTGAAAGCTCTCCTCCCTTGCCTCATTAAGAGAGCAGGCTAGTCCTACAGCACTAAACTCTATTCACATGCAAGCAACCCACACACTGCATGTGGTCTTCCCACTCACCCCCCTCTGGCTCTACCTTGCCCTAATCCTCCCCTCCTGTCTGCTCCCAGCCTACCTCAACCTGTGTCTCTTCTACCTGCCTCCCCTCTCTAGAGGATCTCTATCCTGCTACCTTCCTACACCTGCACCCCTGTTACTCTGTGGCAAGCAACCTTTCCACATACTAAATCATGTGTTTATTTATTTAGTTCTATGGCAATGTAATTCCAAATGGTTGCTCCCACACTCACTGACCTATTTTCACTTGCTCAAACTTTCTGATTAAAAAAAATCCAAAAAATAGCCCGAATTAGCCCCTAAAACTTTTCCTGTGTTCTGTCTGTATAGTCATAAAACAAATCCCATTTTAATTTGGTCAAACACCGTTCATAATTGTCAAAATTCCACAAAAATTTACACAGCTTCAAAAACCATCCTTGTCTTGCCAAGTCTAAAAGGGTCTTCTGTGGGTAACTTCTCAGAACATGTTTCAGAGCCTATACCCGTAGATGTCTCTCTGAGTAGCGGCTCCTTGTTTGACCTAAATATTCAGCAAACACAACCCAAAACGTGGCAAATGATGAATTAGCTCACTATGTGAAGTTTTGCTTATAAATGCAGCATTTCATTATGAAAGAAGAATACCAGTCAAACCAAATATAATTACTAAATTTGTATAGTACAAGTTCAGATAAGAACAACTTAACTTACCCCTTACCACATATATACATATATACGTATACAGTCAGGCCGCCTTTAACCGTCACTTGATAATTCGGCACCCTTGAAATTCGGCAGCAATGAGCTGTGAACGGATTTCCCCCATTGATTTACTACATGATAATCCGGCACCCTTGAATTTCGTCACCGGCATGTTAATTGCAGAACAAAGGGGCTTTTTTCAATGTTATTTGCCTCTTTAATCCGTCACTTTATATTCAATGGACCATATACCTTGCAATAACATACCTGATTGCGCCGTACCGCAAAATCAACAATCACCTGACGTGTTCCAAACAAGTTCCGAGTTGATTAGACGTTTAATTGTTGCCGCCTTAAATGGTTAAATTTTATTGCAATGGCCAGAATCCAATGAGGGATTTTGTGGTGACGAGGTAGCAAAAGTGTCGTGCATCGAAAAACAGTTAGAAGATACGAAAAGGGAGCGCAGTAAACAAAAAAAAAGATTTCGGATTTCTTTGTGCCAAAACAAGCTATTAAAGGCAAAATATGTGCAAATACGTGTGTGAGATTAACATTGGGGTTGAGACATTTATGCTCTCTCGCTCCAGTAATTTTGAACGTAAGATTAATTGTACATATGGACATAAATACTCTGAATGAAGTGTGGGGAGTTTTCCCTATAATTTGCACGTTTCGTAATTAAAATTTCTTATGATTTTTTATACGTGTATGTGATTATGTTTTTATTTATTCATTGTTAGGTGCAAATTTGGTCTCTTATTCTCTATATATCCTGGTGAATTATACTGTGATTTGTTAATCTGGCAGCCTTGTTGATCCGGCAAAATGTCCAAAAACAGATGGTGCCAGATAAACGCGGCCTAACTGTATATGCACACACACAAACTAACAATATGAAGAAAATGAAAATGATATAAAACAATATTGGAACATGAAATATATACCATGATATACAAAAATGCAAGTTGTTTAAAATAATAATTTGTGCATGTAAGGAGTTGAAACAGTTTATTATGTCAATATAATGTTACTTGGCATTGAAGACTGTATTGTCAAAGTTAGAATGTACACTATTGAAGCAAATGTTGATGATGAAATAGTTATGGAAAAATGTAGCACTTGATTTACAAAGAGGTGCTGATATTGGATGTGTGTAAAGGATGCAAGATGTCTACAGTAAGTATCATTTTGTGTGAACACGTTTGCTAGAAAAGGTATTTGCTGTTTAATGTAAAGTGACAAAATAATAAAATGGTCTTTATATGATAAGGCAAAACGTCAGCTTAGATGCACATTCAGCATTTTATTGTGTAGCAAAATATACTGTGCATCCTTTGGTATGTGTTGATTTTGTTAAGCACTGATGTAGACCAAATTTCTGGAAAATTGTGACAATGTCGAGGTTATCTGATCATGACGTTAAGTTAATGTACCAGACAGCTCTTAGCACCCATGTCTGAATTTTTCTCAAGTCTGGCTGAGTGAACATAAAAAGTCACAAAGTCCGTCATGGCTTGCGTGCAACGTATACAAAAGATGAATGGCTGGTGACTGAAGGTCTTGGACTAGTAACCTAGGCTTTATGCATTTACATGTTAAAATAGCGACATTCGGTGGCTTATTTCTCCTATTTCAAACGTAAAACCATAACTTCCTTTGCCTTCTACTTCAAGTTTATGCTGGTAGCAGGAAGTTAAAACCAAGAAAATGGGGGTCCATGTGATTAGATTTTTTTTACCGGTGCATTTGTGTACCTTACCTCTATGATTGATCGTTCTGCGCCAATTATGTCTCCAAAAATACACAAAGTTATTAAAAGAATTAAAATATTTCTAGAGTTGCAGTGTCTTTCTTAAACTCACAGTTGATAAGTATTTTCCTTTCCAAAATTATAATGGGACTTAATTTGTGATGCTGAGCTCCTGTGATATTAACATCAAATAGACACAGCAACAGTATTCAGTACTCGATCAAAAGTTGTGGATTAGTTAACCCGACCTTGAGGGGTTACTGGTCCAAGACCTGAAGATCTTAAATGAAACCCATGAAGGAACCTGTTAAAACTTACCCACATATCATCCACGTGGTATTTTCCATGGTGTCTCTATGATTAATATCAGCTTGGTGCTGTTTCACAAGAGTACTGCTATTTAACACAATTTCATAGAATGTTCTGCACTGAAATTGAGGAAGACTCACACCAGCTGCATGTGCACTCCTCATGTCAGATTTAAATTAATAAAATCATTATCTATACTGAACTCTTTGCACATGTAACTTTAAAATTGTAATTACAGGTAAAACGTACTATGTATAACAGCAGAATAACGGAATAGCTACACCTAAGCCACAACAGCAATTCTGGCTTTCCTTCACTCAAGACAGTAAAGCAGCAAAGCAATACCCAACTATCTACACTCTGAAATTAATCATATTAGTTTCGACCACATGTGCACTGAATTAAAATGATTAAATGCAACAAAAATTTTAATCATGAGTTAGTTTTTGGGGTTCATTTATTTTAAATTCCAGAGGAATAATTCTTTGTAATTGTGATAGTCAGATCAATAATAGTTGAAGATGAATCAGTCTGGTAGGCGATTTGCTGGTTTAAAAAAGTAGATCGATATAAGATCAATACGTTTAAAAGCAAGTGTTGAATGTACATTCACCTTGGTGTAGTCAATATTTAAATCATTGGTCAAAACACTATCATACTTTGCACTGTCAATCTGGATGAGGAAATCCTCAAAATACTGATAGAAATCATCACTGGAGTGAGGGTGTCAATAGAAGACTGATACAAGTACTGGTTTGCATTTGTTGCAAGTGATTTGAACACTTTGGTTCATAGGCTCGGATGATCAAGATCAGGCATTTTTGGAACTGTAATGTCATCTTTAATATAAATACCTACACCCTGTGCTCCAATGTTATTGGGACATTTGTCATGCCTTAAGAAAGAGTAACCAGGGGTAGTCATTGCCTCTGTAGGTGTGTCATCTTTCAGCCACGTTTCCGTCACTGCAAGTATGCCTGACTTTAGCTTATTCACCATGAACTGAATTTCATCAAGATGGCAATTTTAAGTCCATAGCTAGAAAAAAACTTCATCTATGCACATTATTTATGTGCTTGTTGTCATGGCGAGTAGATGTATTAAGGTTAGAGTCATTGACTGAAAAATTAAAAGTATTGGAACTGTCATTAAAAAACGAGTCCAAAAAAGTGGGAATTGTGCAGAATCTACAATACCAATGATTTTCCGGGTTTGAAAGGTAAGGGTATCTGCGAAAGTCTATGTTTTTGCACTGGTTGCAATTCCACTTATCACATCCATTACAACTAATGTCTCATTGGTTTTTATGAACAGCTTTGGCACAGAGCCCACAGGGGTGCTATCAGTTAGAGCTTGTGCACGTCAAGGCATCATCGGAAGTTAAAAGCAACAAAATTAATGTCTTGGATAAGTGTAGGCCATCAGAATAATGTAAAGTAGTGTTTGACCCATAACAATGTGGGCACCATACTGGGAGAAGGCAGCCTGGTATAAGTAATATGTGGTCTCCCAGCAGAGGCTATGGAAGTCACGGTGAAAAAAACATGTGTCATTAACTCATAGATGATGCCACCATTAAAAAGTTGTCTCTCTTGGTAAAACACATAGGCTGATCACATAAATCTGTACAATGAAAGCTGTACAGCTGAAGGACCTTAGGGTCGACATAGCAAGATGCTCTTCACTGTGACAGTGACTGCAGTGGGAAAGTCCAGTGGTGCAACGATGAAAGCATTAAAAAGTAACAGACACTCCTAGCTGGCACATTCACTGGTAGAGTGAAAGATATGTAAAAATAAGTAAAAAGAGCAGTTAATCATGAAGCCCAACAAATGTATTGAGCACCTTGTCAGTAAATTGTACAAATAGAGATTAAACTTACTCGAAGGATTAAGTCCACACTGCCTGTTTCCAATTGCATGGGCATCGCCATTGATCTCGTCTTAAAATCCCAATCTCAAATGAAGAGGTCCTCATAACATGGCACACAAAAACAGTCGGCAATAATACACCAGTTCCAAAGTTTGCAAAATTGTGGACACTCTTTCTTGTCTTTAATCTAGTACCAAAAAGCCCTTATTCTCACATGGCCTGCCTCTGGTATGTCAAAAATATTATCTCGGCCAAAAATTGTTGCAAAGGTGTGAAATTTAACTATAAGAACAGATCATTTTAGCATGGAAGGTTCAGCTTCGTAGGTTGATGCATGTGGAACAACAATGCAAGCCAATATGGACAAACTTGAACAAGAAATTCAGAGCTTCAGTGTCCAATGGACGATTAGGAGCAGTACTCCTGCAGGAATGACTTACGTATATCTAACAAGTGGGCCGAAAATGGAAAATATGGGTATCACATGGAATGTTGTGTAACATTGATAGGACAGAGGAGGGTAAGCCTGAGTAGGAAAACAAAAAAAAAATGTCCGAGAAACAAGATAACCACCAGAAAGGTGTACAAAGTATGTCTGGTATTGGGGTGTATATGGGCTTTACAAAGAGTCATTGCCAGCGCAGGGATCAATAAAATCTGCAATGCCATAGCGTATAGTTCACTCATACTCTCAAAATTCAATAGGGGCACAATCATTGGCATGTTTGAGGCTGGTATTTCCCAGATTGTTGTTGCCAGGAGACTGGGGTGCTCCAAGCCAGAAGTAAAGAGATGGTGGGACTGTTTTCAGGAACATGAGGATGCAAGAGGATGGATAGATCAATAAAACCAAGACTGTCAGATGGGAGGGACAACTGTTATCTGATGGAACATGTGAAGAGGCTCAGGATGCTTTCTGTGGAAAGGTATTGTCAGCAGTGGTGCCTGGCCTACAATATTCAAGCATTATGGTCTACCAAAAGCAAGCAGCCTTCCCATTCCTGCACACGAGGCTGATATGTTACAACGGTGTCAGAAAGACACAGTTTGGGCAGACATTCAGAAGTCTGCTCTGGTTGGAGGAGTTTTAGTTCTGACCACATTTCCATTATTGAAGAAAAGGGATTCATTGAATGACTTCTGCGAGGTTCATGGTCGGATGCATGGTGGAACATGACTGATGCCCAGGAGGCAGTGTCATGATGCAGAGGAGACAGTCTTGTGATGTAGGAGACAATCATGGCAATATGAAGAACAGCTCTCATTAGGGTTGACAGGATGCTAAAGGCCAGCACTATGTGGATTAAGTTCTGGTAACAGTTGCCAAATGGTTCCAATAACATCCACCACCACTGTTCCAGTAGAACAATGCATGGCCACAAGCTGCCCGAGTTAGCATGTGCTATCTCCAGCGGCACTAGTGTTGCTATGGCCAAGATATTTCCATCAAGCACTTTTGAGATGTGCTCTGTGCTCGAATCATGGATAATTGGCTGATGCCCAACTGAGTTCATAAAATGCTCAGAGTCCTCCAACACTAAGGATGCCACCAGAACCCGGTCAAAGCTAAAACACCCTTCTTGACTCATTGACTGGGCTGCTTCGCGGCTTGGCCTGTTCTAGCTTGATGCTATGGCCACCCCATCATTTATTTTTTTTCATAATATTTATCAGCTAGTTTGTTTTATAACAAATTAACTAAGAAAGAGTCTTGCGAAAGGCTACCTAAAACCATACATCTGAAGTACAACCATAAAACATAACTGTTAAGCAATTATATGAGATAACTTGTTCCATATAATTTTGATCTACATAAAAGATATGCCTGTATGTAATGGTTCAGAAAAACATTAGCCATTTTTGTAAATTTGAACCCAACAAATCTTTACAAAGTATGAACAAAAATGTATCTACACAATGTGGGCATTATGAATAAGATACTTATACTATTATATCTCAGATATAATCAGAAGACATAACTGTAAATCAACTATATCACAACGAGGTATTATTTCATATGATGTGGATTATAATAGGTATAATCCACATGGAGTGGCTGAAGTCTCAGTTGGCAATTTTTTCCACAAGCCCTGGGGATATAATCAATGTGTTCATAAAGAAGTGATATCTGGTTTCTACTTAACATATCTGCTCACTGCATAATGTCCATCACATCAACTGTGGAGTACACCAGGCTACAACTGCCGATGGTACAATGGCACAAGAATTTATATATGTTCCTGCTAACATGAATGATCTGTTTCAAAAATGAGCCATTTGTCCTTTTTAGGCTCTGAGGCATGGATCATGTCATTGATCACAAGCATGATCTGCAAGGCGAATTTTATAAATGTCTTCGAGTGAGAGTTGCCAAAACACCACCCTTCGGTCTCAAAGTTGTAGTTTCTTGTATGTCAAATGTCTGATTCATGTCCAGTTGCATGTTAAACCTCTGGATGAACTTGGCCAGCAACACCTTGGCTTCAATCTGCAGATAAATAATGGAATACATGCACAATATTATCTCTCTCTGTCTCTCTTTCTCTCTCTCTCTCTCTCTCTCTCTCTCTCTCTCTCTCTCTCCCAATATCTAGGCCTCTAACCTCTGTTTAGAGGTCATTTCTTCATAACTTTAATGATAGATGACATTATCATTTAAAAAACTATATAGGTTTTGAGTAAATGAATTATATTGCCCACATGCAGATAAAAGGATAGTATGCTCGCTGAGGAGAGCTTCACCGCACTGTTGAACACATTAGGCACAACCAAGACCCAGCATTAATCATACCATTAAAACATCACAAATAGTTCGTTTTTGTTATTTGTTGCATTTTGTAACCTGACGAGGCAGCCTTGTTGAGGAAGCATGATGCTCAAGAATGTTCCTTATAAATGCTTTACACTCTGAATCTGGTAGATCTAAAATTTGCTTTAGTTTCCACATCCCAAATGATATGATGGCCTTCTGTCTGTCCTGTAATTTACCTTGTATGAATACTCATTAATGATTCACCAAGATGTTTATTTGAAAAATAGTACAGTGATCTAGAGGATCTATGCTGCCTACCCCTTCCTTAGCCATACTTAAGACTGCAACACTACATCCATGGGTATACAATTCAATGACAAATAGTTGTTCATATGATATTCTATGGTATAAACTTCACATGACAAGGGTCAAAAATAAGTTATCCTGAACATGTCTGAGTAACAGGAAAGTGCCACATGCTTTTTGCTAGGTGGCATGAAAGCACATTGCGCATGTCATTAATATCAATGTTTCGCATATTTAGGGCTCATGTAGATAGGTTTTTGGTACTGCTGATGTTGAAAATATGTCAAGGTTGACAAGCATGCCAAGTTGCGTGAAAAGGGTTCTTCAATGTATGAACAATGGTGCACATGCCTTTAATACCTTGTAGGTATGAAATGGTACAGCTTGTATATGTTTCAGTCACATTTTCGGCACTGGTGACCTTGATAAAAGGTCAAGGTCAACCAACATGCAACGCTGTACAAAAATGTTAGTCAATGCATGAGTGATACTTTGATACAATGTATGTATGATAGTGCACAGATTGTAATTGCTTCAAGGTCAGGTTAAGCGTCTGTGACCTTCAAAAGAGGTCAAGGTCAACATGCA
The DNA here is from genome assembly GCA_964020975.1 of Hermodice carunculata. Taxonomy (NCBI): domain Eukaryota; kingdom Metazoa; phylum Annelida; class Polychaeta; order Eunicida; family Amphinomidae; genus Hermodice; species Hermodice carunculata. The sequence goes on along the minus strand of OZ026615.1, from coordinate 88,977,369 downwards.
GCAACATGTCCCATGCCCATCATTGGAGGAATTATAGTATCAATTGCATTATTCTGTCTTATGTGGTTCATTCGACATAGGGTATATGGACCAGTCACACTTGTGACCTTGAAAAGGGATCAAGGTCATCATGAAGCTACTTTGGACATGCCCTGTATACAAAATATCCATGAAAAAAATCCATCATCCTTAACAGTTCATTAAATATTGGGCTAAATGGATGTAACAAACAGAAAAAAAGTGAGCCCACTACCCCTATCCCTGCTGTTTCTATATCCCCCTATGCCACCTTTGGTGGCAGAGCACAAAAGCATTGTATATATCATTAAGAAAGAAACATATAAATTATAACCTGTGCAAAGTGTTGTCCTATGCAATTTCTTGGGCCCAGAGAAAACGGGAAGGAGGCATACGTGTTTGGCCTGTAAAGAAAAAGCAAATGTTATAGTCACAAAAACAACTACATGTGACAACATCACGATGTATACCCTTAAAAGTAAAATTCAAATCGATGGTTTGAAACAAACAAAACGGCACTCTGATGCGTGGCATTGGCTGAAAAATTCACCTTTACACATATGTGGGTCCTGTGACCTTGAAAATGGGAACATGAAGTAAAAGTCGCCAGCATGTATTCAAGTCAAGAAAAGTGTCAAGGTACAAATGCATTTCATGTGGTCAGTAAGTCTTCCAATAGTGTGTTTAGAAACAAATGGTGGATGGATGGAACTAAGGACAGAATCGTGGACGAATGCATCAGCCGAAAAACATGTACTCCTTCCCTAAGGCTGGACCCATAAAAAAAGCAAGACAGTCGGTTTTGACATGGGCCTAACTACTCAATCAATTAAAAGGAGATTTAGTGGACACAAAACTACAATTAAAAATCACAAATTAAGCACCTTTTTGTGTGAACATTTGAATTTTGAGGAACATTGGTTTAAACATATTTTATTACAACACAATTGGGAACAGGGCGAAGCCCTATATAAATCCCTGTTGTAGGAACATTCACATTTGGATTGCTGGATATAAATTTTTCGTTACATGGAGCCAAATTTGTTAGACCAAGATAGTTATGTTACCACCACAAAATTATTACAAATGGAAGATTTTTGGATCAAAACACTTATTTCAGCATTTTCTTTCGACTCAATGACAGAATTTCAGGCTTTGGTGATGAGAAGAATTTTGAATTTGCAACACTTTACAGAAGTCACACATCTTTTCATATTAATCAGGCTGGTATTCAAAAAAGAATAGTTCAGAAAAGCGTGACCCAAATTCATAAATTCAAACCCAATAATGACAGCAAAGAGATTCCAGAGTTACCAAAGCATCAGCATTCATCTTCCACTATCAATGTGAAGAAACAAATTTCACTCCCGACTTGAAACAGGCAGTTATCCATTAAAGACAACTGATGGTTTTAAACCAGTCCTCTTAACCTTTGAAAAATATTCTTTAAGAAGAAGAAGTCATGGACAAAGAAAATCACAGAAAAACAGTAAATTTAGGACAATGGATACAAAAGACTTTGTTCAAAATTTACTACAGGGTTTGTCTCATGGCACTGGTCAATTACATACAGCTCTTAAGGCACTATCATTTCGACATAACCAGAATCAACAAATATGTGGGTCTCACTTATTCTGAACACCCATCTCCACAAAGGTTTCGTGAAATTTTGTATGCATACACAACAACTATTCGGAAACCAGATTCTAATAAGAAATTATTGGATCAAATGTTCTTCAGCATCCCTAGTAAACACAAAATTATTGATTACTGAACTTTCAGTTCCTTTTCCAATTGAAATTTGTTCGTAACATGATTCGCAAGGAATGAAAAATAAAGGATCACCCCATTATTTCCTATAAATATGGAAACAATATTGCACAAAGTATCGGGAATTACAAGAAATTTCTGGCTTCAAATACTCTTGAAGATATCGCAGCTAATCAAAATTGCGACTGTACGCCTAACAATACATATTCCAATTTTGTTTATACATACCACAAACATGTATTTACAGCTAATTTGGATATAATACAAAATTTAGTGTTAAAACAACTGATCAAACAATGTACAAATTTCGGATATGTCCTAAGACGAACAGTGACATTATTTTTCAGGATACATGTAATAATTTTGATTCCTATTGTATGAAATGGACAAAAAAAGAAAAAAAATAGAATTTCAAAAATTTAAAGGGTGGTTATCAAACTTGAAAAGAGAGTTTAGAAATAGAATTCATCATTACAAATCCCACATTAAGAATTTCAGTATTATAAATTTAAAGCAGCCTAAGGTTTCAAAAGCAGTCAAAGAACTACAAGAAAGATTTGTAATCACTAACATTGATAAGGCAGGGATCAATTTTATGAGCATCTACCAAATAAATATCTGGATGTTTTGGAAAATGAACTTGTAATGAGGTAATGACGTATATAAATTGCACAAACAATCCATTGATAATTTGACAAGATACGCATAATGAGATAAGAAAGACTTTTAACAAAAAAAATTGAAGAGGGAGGACTCCACTATTCCACTTTTGTTCTCGATACCCAAATTACATGAAACCCCTTTTAAATCAACGTTCATAGCTTTTGCTTCAAAGTGTACAACAAAACAACTATCAAATGAAGTAAAACTGTGTTTCACTGCAACTAGGAATCATTTCCATAAATACTTTAATGCAACTTCTAGAAACTGTCAAATAAATTGCTTTTGGAGTATTAGCAATTCTTGCAAGTGTGTATCTAAACCAAAGATCTAAAAGCAAAAAATATCAAATGTTTTATTTTATATACTGTACAAAAATATACCCAAAGATAAAGTCAAAAGTTCACTTTCAGAGTCAATAGGGTGACTGTTTAATACATAATGATAAACCATAAATAAATATTAATTCATATTCAAAGAAAGCATCTTGGTCGTATAATAAATATTCAAAAAGTAAAGTTGAATCTTATAATGTTGACACTTTGATAGATGATATTAAATTTCTCTTAGATAATACTTTTGTTCAATGTGGATCATTGGTTTTTCAACAAATAAAAAGTATTGCAACGGGTAGCAACTACTCCCAGTTACTTGCCGATTTATATTGAACCTGGCTTGAATTTAAGTATATGGATAAATTGATGAAAAAGGACTTGGATATTCGGTTTACTGACAGATTTCGTATTAAAGTCTGTCAAAAAGTGATGAATTTAACTTTGAAGTAGCTAACTATCCTTTCCTGGACAGTAATATTCCAAAGCTATTGGATATAATATTTTTTGTCAGAAACTTGAGATTAAGTCGTATTTCTTCTAAATTTCAGGACATTGAATCCACAACCAAATTTATTAACAATAAATGTGAGTCAAATAGTACAGAAAAACATGACCCATGTTCATAAATTTCAAACCCAACAATGACGGCAAAGAGATTCCAGAGTTACCAAAGCATCAACATTCATCTTCCAATACCAATGTGAAGAAACAAATTTCACTCCTGACTTGAGACAGGCAGTTACCCATAACAGGCAACTAGTGGCTTTAAACCGGTCCTCTCAACCTTTGAAATATTCTTCATTAACTACAGACTATAGTGTTTCCAAAATCTATGGGCCTAACCACTCAAAACCAAAATTGTGTTACTTCAGCCAGAAATAAAAACACACCTTGTACGCCTATTAATTTTTAGTTATCATGACTTGTCACTCAGCTGCGTTTACAGCAAAAGAAGAACGTATAAAGTAGTTCTACATCGTTTTTGTGATATTTATGAAACTGGAACATTATAAAAACATACTCTATTTCCGTTTTAACTGAGTCGGAGAACACAGCCCACAGCACGACATAGCCAATGAAGTATTTATCAAGCAGGACAGAAAAACAGGACCCATGTTTATAAATTCAAAACCCAACAGTGACAGCAAAGAGATTCCAGAATTACCAAAGCATCAATATTCATCTTCCAATACCAATGTGAAGAAACAAATTTAAATTTATCTGCTGACTTGAGACAGGCAGTCACCCATAAAAGGCAACTGGTGGTCTTTAACTGGTCCTGTCAACCTTTGAAATATTCTTCATTAACTACAGACTATAGTGTTCCCAAAACGTATAGGCCTAATCCCTTCAAACCCAAGCTTAGTAAGTTCTGCCAAAAATGAAAAGAGACCTGGTAGACCTATCACTTTTTAGTTCTCCTGACTTGTCAGTAAGCTGAGTTTACAGCAAAAGAAGAAAGTACAAAGTAGGCCTACATCGCTTTTGTGATATTTCTGAATCTGGCACATTATAAACGTACTGTACATCCATTTTAGCTCTGAGTCGGATAACACAAGATTGAAAGATGTACTTTTGATAGAATAGTTCCACATATTACGCTGTCAAAATTCAAAGATTGTTTGAAAGTTTGGCCTCAATAATTTTGGAGATTTTAAACTTGTCTGTTTTGGTACTTAATTTATCTTTACAGTTCATTCTGTTTTAATATTCACCTTTCACACATTTTAGGCTAGCATGTTTGTCACGTTAAAGCCCCAGGGGCCATAAATAGCAAGCAGACGCCTATGACAGTTACAAGCTTGCCAATTGTACCTAGAATCTGGTCAAAGTATTATGTGTTCAACACATTTTCTTGACTTAAAAAAAGCCAAAGATTTTCAATTTTTCTGCCATGCCCTAATTTTTTTCTGTTTATATCCAGACACTGTTAGAAAATTTGGCTGCAATAATTTTTAAAATTTAGACTTGTTTTGCTATTTGATTTTATCTTTTGGCATCATTCTGTGTTAATATTCACCTTTCAGACATTTTAGGCCTACTTGTTTTCTGTCAGATTAACCCAGCTAGCAGCGGCCTACACAGTTACAGGTTTGCGTTATGGAACTTGGATTCTGGTTTGATAATCTGATATTTTATAACATGTTATTGACTTAAATGCTAATCACATCCATTCTTTTTCGACATGCCTAAGTATACATTCACCCAAAGTAAAAAATACTCAAATTTTACAGTATTTACTCAAATGTCACAGACTTGACCCATTATGTTGAAACATTGACTCAGAGTTTGTAGCAAAACTGAGCTTTATTGTTTCGAGACTTTCAAAGTCAGGAGTAGGTGTCATCACGGGGACTGTTTTCTGGTGGTGGAAGTTCATTTTTGTAGTGCTTGTTAGGATTTCCATCAGTTTGTACAGGTGGTCCAGTTTTGACTGTTTATTTTATAATCACTGGGACTGAATATAATGCCCCAGTTTGTTTCTAATTTAGTAAGACTCTGGCATGTGGTTTTACTAAGGTAAGCTATCCAGCTAGAACGTGTACATACTGGTTCGGAGATAAGTCATATTATTCTTATCTGAACTTGTACTGTACAAATTTAGTCATTATGTTTGGTTTGACGGGTCTTTTTTATACATATTGAAGCTCTGCATTTATAATCAAAGCTTCACGTATTTAGCTACTTCATAATTTGACACGTTCATTTATTTTTTTTATTATGTGGGTTGTCTGTGCCGAATATTTAGCTTAGACAAGGAGTCGCTACTCAGAGAGACATGCACAGGTACAGGCTCTGAAACATGTCCTGAGTTGTTACCCGCTGAAGACCCTTTAATATATTTACGCTAAAACAGCCTATGTCAAAATTCTACAGAAGAACATGTGCAATATGGACAATAGTACTTCCAATCAATATTTATATATGTTAGACAGAGACAGGTTAGTGTATGGAGTGTAAACAGTTTGAATTGCAGAATAGGGTAATGACTTACAGGAAGTGGTTCTGGACGAAAAGACACTAATACCAATGATAAGGTAAAAATGTTTAACCGAAATAATTGCACATCAAAGTGGTCATCCACTTTTCATAGTTTTATCATCATCATCATCATCATCATCATCATCATCATCATCATCATCATCATCATCATCATCATCATCATCATCATCCAGTGCAACCACAAAAATCAACACACACAGAACTATGATCAAATCTCAATGTCACCCAAAAAATACTTCAATGCATATTGAACTATTTTATATACAGTCTAAGTATTAACCATTATGTATAGGAGTATTAACTGTAGTTTTCTCAGAACTCAAGACTGCAGAGAAATATTGTCATACATGTGCATGATAATCGAGCATTGATATCACACAGCGAAAAGACTGATAGTGAGCCGGATGAAAAATAAAGACTTAAGTTAACATTCAAAACTCATTTAATCCAAAACCACACTTCCATTTAATGAAAAAGTTTCTTTTATATAGGGTAAAATTTCGTATCAGGGCTCATAATCACAAAATGGGAATGGTAGACATAGAAAACCCATTGAAATATCATTGAAAGATCAAATATGTGAGACGTGGGAAACGTGAAGATGGAATTTCATATTTTGGCATAATAAGAAAAATATACAGTGGCACAAACAACTCTTTTCACTAAATTAAGTGAAGTTTTTCCTTGCTTCATCTTTTTGGACCATAAATTTATTTTCTGTTATGAAACAAGATCCTAATAATACAGCATCACTGCTTATTTTGCACGTAGATGGTCCTGCTGTCCTGATGCCCAGTGCTTTGTTTAATAGCAATAAGCCAAATATAGATCTCAGCTGAGCATGATCATTGAAATTCAGCCTCTATCTGGACTGCACGTCATTAGCGATAAATTTCTGTCACTGAACATAGAAATGTACCGATGCCAAGTTTGAGATGAGGGAAAGACCCAATATGAATGAAAGCTTGGATTAGTTAACGGTTTCCTTGTGTATGTTATTGTCAATAGGCTAAACTGTTTAATTTTTTCACTAAACTTACCCCCTCAAAGGTGATTAAAAGGAGAGGTTTGATTCTGGAAGCCAGGATAACTTATCAAGTTGAGTGGGGAAAGGTCACTTCCTGTCCATAATGACCTCTCTCCCAAACAGAGGCCAAACTTCACTGGGCATGTTTAGCTAAGCTGTCAACATGGGTTATTGATTCTAAGGTTTAAGTGAATAGCAAGTCCAAAGTAATGGTACAAAATTCAGATGAAAGACACAGGGTAGATAGGTGTCATTGCCTCTCTTGCCTTCAACATCTTTTAAGCTGTGCAGTGAATGGGTTTCAATGTGCCTCTCATGATGTGCAGATACAACCAGCTTCTTTTTTCTTGCCTTCTGCACAGAAAATGGGTTTCCCAGTGCTCATCTTTGCAAATGAAAATTTAATATGGAACAAAAATGGCTTTTATTTTTTCTCATGCTCCTCAGAAATAATGGGTATCAATGTGTCTCATGTGAGTCTGGCTGATCTATAAAAAAAATTTTTAAAAAGGGAACCATGTGTGTCAACATACAACATGGTGATACAGATGAGGATATAATGCAGAAATACAAACACAAAGTTTTTCAACGTTTACTATTAATAAGAAACAGTACTCACCATAGGTCACTTAAGCTGCTTTCCATGCACTTACCTGCTTTGCCAAAGCCCCCATAAAAATTCCATAGATCCAGTTCCGTACCATGCTGCTACATTGACCCCCAGGCCTGTGGCATGGCACAGAGATCCTGATGGCGGTCATGTGCATTAGCAATAATGCACAATCCAGTTTCCTAGACTAACAAGGTGGGACCAAAAAGCAAGCATGGTGGGATACTTGGCCAGCATCCACTCTGTCACCAACGAGAGAAATAATCACCTTCCTCTTCCACCTTTGGAATCCTCACTCGGGAAATCTGAGCAGTTGATGTCTAGGATATCCTTGGCAATGGAACAATCCTTGAGATTGTCACCAGAGGCAAGAAGCATATCCAGTCATCTTCCGTATTCGTCTGCACCATCTCAGGCTCTAACCTCAGGCATTAATGTCCCAGGAGTCTTAAGATTCAGAGCCATACTGACTCTGCAGCTCATCCCATGCCAGAGAGCCTCCCCTGGCAAGATGCCGAAAAGGAGCTCACCCGCAAGGTGATGCAGCACTGGCCAGCTGGAAAGCATGAGGCGAATGGGCCTAGGCCCAGACAGAACTGGAAGAGTGACAACTCTTGCGGACTCCTAAATTGGTAGAGTGGCCACCAAAACTAACTGACCCATTGCCTCACCAGAGGTAGGCTTGAGCACCAAATGCCCCAGCCTGCTGCCATGTCAGCATAGGTCACTGCAGTGGCCACTTCCCCAACAGAAGGCTGAGCATCTGCAGGATCAACATACATTGGATAAGGGACAGACTGTGGACAGATCATCTCCACCAGCACTGTTCTGGTGGTAAGGCTAGTGGCACAGAGGACCCCTCCATGGCTGTCTCCTCCACCCTCAGGAAGAGGGGCCACGGAGGCAGGCGAAGGCCTAGCATTAGCTGGTGAAAAGCCTGAGCCTCGGTTCTGGTGCCATACTTTTCCTTCTGGAGAAAGAGACGAACAGTGCCAGTGCCTCCTCTTCCTCTTCTTGTCCCTTCCATGGTGGGAGCCTGAATGCTAGTGACCAGTGGAAGGAGGCATTTCCTTCCCCAAATGTGACCATGATGGCACAGTTCTCCCCTCCGAGAACTACCATGTGATCCGACGAGGACCAGCTGCTGCCAACACAGCAGGCTCACTCAGTGGAAGCCATTGCCCTGACACCCCACCAGCCTCTGTTGACTTTGGTGAGGCCACCTCCGAAGAGGACTTGGCAACAATCTTGAAAGAGGGGTCAGGTGCCTCAAAGAGGGTGGGAGAAAGTGTAGCGCTCCCCCTGCAATAACTCTGAGGAAACTATGCACTCCAACCTGTCCAGCCACTCGATGAAAATGGCAAACAGCACATCCACCCTGCCCATTAACACTTGGGCACTGGCCTCCGGCAGAAAAGCCACAGCTTGCCCTGGTAGGGCCCAGGAAGGGAACCCAGGAGGAGCAACAGGGAGCAATGGTACCGGCAGTGTCACCTGTGCCCTTATCGGGCCACCAGAACTTGCTTCCTCCATCTCCCCTTGGTGATCACTGCTAGAGTAATCACCAAGATGACATCCTGTCATCAGACTATCCATGCACAGCTGGCAGCAGGATGAGCAGGATTTGGAGAGGGGGGCACTTACCACAGATCTGCTCAATTGAGCTACTGTGGATGTGGAGGGGATCCTAAAAATGGGATTCAAGGACCAGTCTCAGCCTGACTTTGAGGCCTGGCCTGACTAGTCACCCCCTCCCCTCCCCCCCCCAATTCAATAATGAGCCTCAATTCGAGGACAATTTTTCACCTGGCTGTGAGACTTGGGCAAAATAGCAGAGGCCTGGGCCCTGACCTTAAGGCCATATGCCATGGCACCCCACCCCCACCCCCATGAGGTACACTGACCTGAGGCTCACAGCCTGCCTCAGCACGTGGCAGCTTCCATCTGGCAGACTACAACTCTGCCCAACAGACTTTAAGCCACTCAGAAGTACCTCGTAGACTAATATGGCACAGGCTCTCCTCAATGTCGAAAATGTGGCTCCTACCCATGTAGGTGTGACATCCCAGTAGGCCATCCTATGGTGGTTGGCATCCCAACAGACCTCCAACTCCACATCAAGATCCATCACTCATAAACCTGGACTAACCAAGTTGGCAATGGGAACAGTTCCCCAGGAACACTTTTAACTATCGCACCACGTGAAAGGAAACAATAAGAAGACTGAAAAAGGTACAAAAAATTGGGAGCTTTCAGCAACATGTGTACACTACAAATGGACGCCATAGTAGGAAACTCAATTGCAGATGCTCGCTAATACGCATTACCGTTACCAGGATCTCTGTGCCATGTCACAGGGCCTGGGGGGGGGGAGGGGGGTCAATGTAGCAGCATAGTATGGCACTGGATCCAAGTTTTTCTCAGAGGACCTCTGACAAATCAGGTAAATGCATGGAAGCCAGCTTAAGTGACCTATGGTGTTGTACTGTGTCCTTAATACTCAATTTTTATATATTGCTGATTGGTCTCTCCAATAATTATTTCATCTACACAAAGTAATTCATTCTTATACAATTAGATGAAAAGCCCATAAAAATGTAACAAGCCTTACAGTTGTTTGATCCTTATGTACAAACCTTTTCCTGTAAGTTTGCGTTCCGTTTTTATCCATACTTTATGCACACACATAATTCACAGCAAGCACTTCACTGCTACCTTTAGTTCAACATTGGACTCTTTAGCCTAATATTTGCAGCTACCTTTGCTGCTGCTTTGAAGTCTTTAACAGAGGATGTTATTCGACTTTTCCCGTATATTTACAATATCAAAAAGGGAATTACAGGTCATTAAAACAACTTGCTAATAAATTTAGTCTTCAAAAATTGTTTAGTAAGAGTACTGCATTTCATAATTCTAAAAATGCGATATTTTGAGGTTTATTTAAAGCACGTTAATCCAAGTATCAACAGCCGAAATATGATCAAAACATTTCAATAAACCCATAGTCGCAAACTTCGATACTTAGTGTCTATATACTGGATTCATTCTAATTGCAGCACGCGTCCCAATAGACGCACACCCCCTGCCTTTTCACCTGCGGGGGGGGTAATAAAAAGTTCAGTATTTAGCAATATGTTTACAAATTAACTGCTTCTTATGACCAAAGAAGAAGGCTCGTTGTTGTTATTATATGCCATATAGATTCTGTAATAAGAGTAATTGCTTGTACTTTTTCGTTTGACCCCCGTCAAATGTCATGACATAAATGTGGAATAATTCCATACTTAACAAGCCAAAGTTACGGATAGTATGGAAGCAAAACAAAGCGATAACATGGACACGCAGCATGAGCAAGGGATTTATACCTGTTTTCATTTTGGGGGTCGAATCTTTCTGGTTTGAAGTCCAGTGGATCAGTGAAATTTTCAGCAAGTCTTGAGGAAGCAAAAGTGCTGACCTATAATGAAAGTAAACTGTATTTATAGAATGCACACTTATATACATGCTGTATCCAATGCATTTTTCACACATGCGAAAAATGGGTACACAGCCTGGATATCAAGTAATGTTTACACAATTGGCACGGCAACTTTGATACTGGCGTAATGTGGGAAAAAATAGCTGTTTGATTTTGACAATCAAATGGTACTATAATGTATAGAGAGACAGCCCTGCTGACTGGCAGGCTAGCCCAACGGCCGAATAACTTGCTAACTTTATAAATACGTTGTAACTCATGGTGATGGAAAAAACCTGCTTTCGTTGAGCTATTCAAATGAACTTCTACCAGTTTTAGTAAACAGTTTACAAGTGATGAAAGTCGCCTGTTGCGCAAAGTTGTTATCTATGCATGCAACAAGTCCCACTTCACGAGTGGGCAAACATATTCATTCCGTGTACACCTTCAGGTTTTTTGTATGCGCCAATATTAAGTGAAATGTCTGTTCGTGAGTGTGTATGTTTGATTTGGAAGAAGTGTTAAGGGAAATTGTGTGGATTCGAACCAAAAAGATAAAAACCTTCCAAAATAACAATGCATAACTGATGTTTGACAATTGATCCTATATCAATTGTGCAAAACACGTTGACTATGGCAGTCGTTTGCTTTGTTGACTTAGGCTGTTGAGCAGAAAATCAGTTGAGCAATAATGAGACAACAATAGGTCACACTGATCTTTATTACACATTTTATATCAAAACATTACACATTCTGCAATTGCCAAACTTATAAACTAATTATGCATAATATATTGGACGTAACACTCAAGTACATAATCAAAAACCACCATGAAAACAGGATTACTTGACTCAAGATGCCAAAAGCCCAAACTTTAATAAAATGTACGAATCTTTTGCAAATAAAAATTTAATATGCGCACAGAATTTATCTTATTACCAAAATGTATTATATTAAATATGTAATGTATAGCAATGTGCAGGAGTTACGAAAATCAACTCAAAGTCAGTAAGTGTGATAGGTATTTTTTAAATTTATAGAGTGTGAACATCTTTGTGTTCACTAATGTCTTACACGTTGTGTCATGGTAACTGCTATTTACTTCTCATAGGTGGAGATACGTATTCTTAGTCCTGCTTCGGCGGTACTCATCAGTTCGGTATTTAATAACATGGATAGAACCTCAAAACTCGTGTATATATACTTACTACAATCGTTGTGTGTGCAGGGACAGTATAGCCACCTACGATGAGCTCGTTCTCTGGCTTTCTGAATGTGAGTGGCGCAGGGGGGAATAGTCTTAAAGTTTCCTTCAGCACCATCGACAAATAATCAAGCTTATTGATGTCTTCATAGCTAATGTCCACCTTACTTCCAAGCACCGAGTCCACTTCTTTCTGAAGTCTTACACGACGTGAAAAAAAATTAAAAACTATAAGACTTTAAGTTGCAGTAGAAATGAAAACACAAAACAAAAGGAAAAGAAAACAATGACAATACATGAATGATCTCGATGTCTTAAGTTTCGCACTCGTGAATGGCAGGCAACAATATGTCGGAAAAAGGTAGGGGACGCTTTACAATAAGAAGTAAACATCTAAATACTATATACTTGCATCATTCATGTTCATTGTACGTTTCTGGTATGACAGATATGACTGTGAATTGGAACAATTTGGTTGGAACCATTTACAGTCGGAATAAAAATTTCAAAAACGTTTCATGGGCATACATTGAGCAAAGTTCCTTAAGCTACCGATTACCCTAGTCATTTGTTAGTCTACCATGCTGTTTTATTGGTTTCATGACAGCTGACTTTTACCTGCATAGATCATGCTTGTATATGAACATGTAAACAAGAGGACTGTGATAGTCCTATATGCAGTGGACCTTGCATGTACACACTGAATTGTTCCGGTTAAAATCATGACACCGAGGTTGTCTTTGTTTGAGACCATGATCACCGTTTGTAATGGTCTTCACTCATACGGTTCGCGAGTCATTTTTAAATGAAAATTGGAGGGATGCACTATTACCGAGATTATTGCTAATGTGTCAGTTAGGCCATTTAGGTTCACTTAAGCTCATAATCAACAACCCCAAAGAACTATCCTTCTTGTGTTTAATAGTAACCATGACCGTATGATCAATTTTCACCGTATTAGCCACTATGTCGGTTGGCCCTTCAATGTCACTCATGGGCAGAATGAACTGCACCAAATGGAAAACTGCTGACACTTTCTTATTATCATTAAAGAGTACCCATGGCCTAGTACCCCAAATTCCATAGATTAAAGCCAATGTTTAAGATTGGCTGCAATTGTACAGTAAAATGCTGATGTGTACACATCCCCTGACCAGTTTTTTCCAACTTTCGGTAATTTGTTAAAAATCAGCACCATATATTGTACAGTGACAAAATTGATCGAGATCAAGTCCAGAAACATCCTCATGGAGTTTGAAGGGAATCTAACTGACAGTCTGGGAGAAGACAAGAAGAGCAAAAACGCACAAAAAATCATTAAAATTGAAAACGTTTTGCAGCAAATTTGGGACTAGGGGTTTCCAAAAATGCCCCCATCCAATTTCAAAGCAATTGGGCAGGTGGGTTGGACAAGCTCTTCAAGATTTGATTAAAAAAATGAACAAAAATGTCATAAAAAATCTGAAAAATCACTGGAACATGACTATTTTGAACAAATTTAAGAGTACCACACAAGGTACTTTCCCACCAATTTGGAAGTGAACATGGCTTTTGTTTTGGGAGATTTTGAAACTGTGAATTGCAGATAATAGACAGACGATGTATTTGGACCTGTCACAAAACGTCAGCTGACTGACAAGTCAGCTGAAATAATCAGGCATTCGGGGTATCACTACCCAGTGAACAACTTTGTTCGATCGTTGCAACAGAGTTTTCACCAAGTTTCAAAATCTGCTTGATGCTTATCAAAAACTCTTAACCAGTAAAAGCTCAGATAAATCCGTAAAAAAAATAACAACCTGTTGAACAAATTATGGCCCCTGAAGTATTCTGTACAATTTTGAAACAATTGGGCAGGCGGTTTCGATGATTTTCGAAGATTTTTGCGAAAATAAACCCCCAGAAAATCATTACAAAATCCAACAACAGAACTGTGATAGTCCTGTGCTTAGCTGACTTTACATTAAACCACAGACTGAAGGGGTCCTGTGAACTTCATGATGATGATATCAAGGTCACCTTTGTTTAAGACCATAATAAGTGTTGTTAACATGTACATCTCCCGTTACCGATTTCCTCAATTTTTTTTAATTTGTTTAAAATCAGAAAAATGAAAGTACCACCATGCAGTGGGCAATTTGGGGGAGATAAGCACAGGTTAACTTGTAAAAAATTTGATCAGGATCCAATTTACAGCTTGAGACTAGAAATCAAGCAAAACGAAGACACATAAAAATGAAAATAAGAATAATCAGAAGGGGAGGAGCAGGAGGAGGAAGAGGAGGAGAAGGAGGAGGAGAAGAAGAAGGAGGAGGAGGAGGAGGAGGAGGAGGAGGAGGAGGAGGAGAAGAAGAAGGAGAAGAAGAAGAAGAAGAAGAAGAAGAAGAAGAAGAAGAAGAAGAAGAAGAAGAAGAAGAAGAAGAAGAAGAAGAAGAAGAAGAAGAAGAAGAAGAAGAAGAAGAAGAAGAAGAAGAAGAAGAAGAAGAAGAAGAAGAAGAAGAAGAAGAAGAAGAAGAAGAAGAAGAAGAAGAAGAAGAAGAAGAAGAAGAAGAAGAAGAAGAAGAAGAAGAAGAAGAAGAAGAAGAAGAAGAAGAAGAAGAAGAAGAAACTCCCCTAGTTAACCAAAGAAGAAGAAGAAGAAGAAGAAGAAGAAGAAGAAACTCCCCTAGTTAACCAAATCAATGTCTGGGGGTGTCAAGAAGTGTCCCTGTACAATTTCAGAGGAATAAGCCAAGTGGTTTCGTAGATTGGTTCCACACTTTACCAAAAATAATGGACAAAAACAAATTCAAAACAAGGCGCCCATGGGCCTAATGCTCTGCTGACCATCATCAACCAAAATCATTTCCTCAAATAAATTCCCTCCACGACCTTGAAAAATTAATCAAGGTTATCATATTATTCCGTATCAAACTTCCACATGATATACGTCTGTGGGTACATTTGGCATCATTCGCCTTATTCTTTATCAGGATATTGAATGGAATGTTCTTTTCTAAAGTAATTAATGGTCTTGAAAAATAGGTCAAGGTCACATTATCATGGGTGAATGTGCCCCAAAATTAGATCACCGAAATGGAGTTTGGTATACAATGGACTCAAGTAGAACTTTGATCTGGAGGTTCAGTTCTTTGTGCCACTGATGTCCAAGCTACACCCTGCCATGACAAAATTATGTCTTCGAACTTAACAAGTCTAGTGACCTCACAAAAATACTTCAAGGTCATTGATCTTATATACCATTCTTGGATTGGACATGATCTGTATATCCTATAAATTTGGCATGCCCGATCCGGTCACTTTATAAGATATGGAATTTTGTATCTTCCAAGACATTGTTGGTGACCCCACAGAGAAAACCGAGCTTTTGACATCTACAATTAGACTAACTTCACGAAGATTCATAAAAGATTAAGGCTGCTGGAACCGTCACAATATTTTGCCATTTTGACCTATATATTATATAATACAATACGTTGCGCCATTAACAATGACGTCAACATAGATTTTCATACACGCATTTTCAAGTGCTAAAAGTTATACGGGCCTAGCTCCAAAACTGTGAGGTGCACAGAATTTACATGTTGACAACTATAGTCCAACTGGGCAATTGAATTTGACCTTCAACTCGGATTAAAAACGTCATCAAATTGCTTACCCCGCATCCAGCTCTCCATGCATTGTTTGTTTATTCAAATCAGGTAACATATTTTTGAGTTATTAAAGAAAAACAATACACATGGACAAGCGACAAAATTCATAATCCTTGCGTCACAGAAACCCCAAAAGTAGGTCACCAAGTGCAGTGTTATGTACAATGTAATCAAGTAAAAATTTGATCTGAAGGCTCAAATCTTTGCCGTTTATGTTCTAGCTACACTCTGCCATTGCAAATTCACCTCTCTTAACTTCACAGGCCTCTTGACCTCACAAAAATAGGTAAAGTTCACTGATTTTACATAACATTTAAGGTGTATATATCTTATAAATTTGGCAAGTCTAATTCAACTACTTTCCAGATATGGAATTTTATATCTTTAAACACATTTTGGCTCATAATTTCCGTCCATTTATAGGTGCTGCCACTAGTATCACAAACAAATGTAATTTTCCCCTCCTCCACTATTCCACTTAATTTCATGAACGTCAACCAAACATTCAGGATGCTAGAGTGCTCAACAAGCTTTTCAAATTTTGACCCTTATATTACATACTACTGCAGGTGGCGTCACCGATATCACACTCCGACCCGGATGGAAAGAAATGAGTCAGAGTGATCAAATAAGCTTTCTGACCTGTGGTCAGTGGAGCTAAAGACTCCAAAAATCATTGGAGCATGACCAGTTGAATGTAACTTGTAGAGACTACCCCAAGGTACATTCTGACCAAGTTTGAAGTGAATATGATACACAGTTTTGGAATAGTCGTCGAAAATGTGAATTGTAGATGACTGATGGGTGGATGAGCGGATGACTGACCACCCTATAAGCTCAGCTGACTAAGAAGTCAGCTGAGCTAAAAATTACTGGAGCATGACCATGTGTGCAAACGTGGTAGACGATTCCTCCAAGGAAAATCCCCACTAAGTTGAAGTGGATGTACCTATAATGGTTTTGGAGAATGTGGATGTTAATGGATGGACGGATGCATGGACGGACGCCTGACAAGGACCTATTGCATAAGCTAAGCTGGTTATGTATCATGCAAGACCTTCTCTCTTTTTAAAATACTTGCTGGCATATTTCACATTCCCTTATGGTATTTACTGTTGGTGTATAGCATTCCACCTATGACAATAGTCCATGCAACAGGTAATTATAGGTTTTCTGCTCAGGTCAGCAGGTTACGGTGACGGGAGGATTAATACAAACCTGTCCCAGACATCAGATCTTCTACCAGCTTCCACTAACACAAAACTCACTGTATTGGCAGTGGTTTCTTGTCCTGAGCAAATAATACAAAATGTCACGAAATATAGTAATTGTATAAAAACAAACCTACTCTGTAGTACCTTGATCTTTTTCTTTCTTTTCTTTTTGCATTTTTATACAGGTGTATACCATAAAAGTTTTTTCATGCATCGGTCCCTTGCTCTCCATCTGTCTGTCCATAGGTCCGTCTTTCTCTCTCCCCGCTAATATGCTAACATGTTTCCCAGCTTTGTTATAGAAGAAATCTGGCACACTAGGTGGAATCTACGAAGGTATCTTTACATATACAATATCACAAACTGTTCTACAAATAATAATTTCATCTCACCGTGAAAACCGAATTTCCACATATAGTATAAAACACGGGAAAAGTATTTATTGTTTATTCAAACTTATTTTTTATTACACTTACACAACAATACCTCCTTCAAATAAAAGATTTCAACATTATGAAAACACTACCGAGCTCGACAATCGTGTCCATAACCTATTAATTGAAGGTGGATGATAAAACAGACCACTTGACAACGACTTGCTGTTGTTTCATACATGTAAAATGATATCTTATTTGTTTGCCATTTTGATGTGAATCATACATGATAAATTACTTTGTGATACATTCCGCGAAATTCAAAACGAATTCCTTTTACCATAAAATTCTGGCGTCAGAGAAATGGATTCAAAACAGTTTGTTGAACAGAATTTTGATGCAAGTCTTGTCACTTGACAAATACAGTTTTAAAGTTTCATATGAAACGCGTGTATAGTTATGATATTAAGAAGATATGTTCACATTAACTTTAATACGTTGTTCACGATGATCATATATTCAATTTTTTTCGATCTGTGTATACGTTTTTGTGTTTGCTTCATTCGCGATTATGTGTTAACTATATTGTAACTCATTTATTTCACAAATACGTGAACATTGTATTATGTATGTCGTTGTACGCATTTATGTGCACCAGTAATGAAGTAGTAAGAGCAGCGGTTGCAGTAGTAATACTAGAAGTTGTGTTTCTCAAATTGAGGTGTGTGTGTGTGTGTGTGTGTGTGTGTGTGTGTGTGTGTGTGTGTGTGTGTGTGTGTGTGTGTCTTAGTTGTCAGAAATGAAATAAGTATACCCAGGCCACTCATACAGGACTAAAACAAAATGAAATTTCAAGCAAACAAAGGCGATAGGCAGGTCCATGACTGAGTGAAGCAATTACAATGTATGGAGTGACCAAGAGGTACTCTCCTTTAGCGGCAGAATATACCGAAACGCCCCTGTTCGTCACGTAAATTAATCCACTCCAGTGTAATCCTACCAGTGACCCTGTCACTAACAAAGATCATATGATTAGAAACATCATATACTTCATGATGCAGCTCCAATGCATTAGGGTTCACTACACTGTATTTTGATAATACTTGTCTCATATAAAATTGAATACAAGATTTCGAACAGGGACCACCAAGAACCACCTGTCTACTGACACAAGAACCCATTCTTGTCAACGAGGCAGTGCCGAATGTATTGAAGAGATCCGAGGTAAGGATGGGAATCAATAGATAATTCTTTGGACAGCATATTTAGCAAGTGACATGAGGTTGTAGATGCAACACCAGTATAAAATACAGGCTAACAACCGCAGGAAGCTTCTGTGCAATGTGAAAACACAAACGTTCGTCGGTACAATACTTCAAAGACCCCTGAATTTACAACATGAATACTAGAATTTTTGCTGCCAGAAATTTAATATGTGAGGTGCACTTATATTTTAATTTCAGTCATTTGGGGGGGGGGCGATAGTAATGTAGGCCTAAGGTTCTGACTAATACAAATAATTGCCTTGAAGCGTATGATGTTTAAATAGCAAAATCAAGACATTTTGCTAATAAATGTTTACAAGGGTGTCACCTTAGCCAAGGAGATTCTGTAAGTTCCAAAATAATTGTTTCATACCATGCCTTGCTATTCTACTCGGTTTTTATTTTTGCTTCTTGTGGAATTCATCAAGCGCTGGTCTTCAAGGCCATAATTGTTATGGCTCTTATCATCAGTGTTATCATCAGTGGTATTTACCACTGTCGTCGTCGTCGTCATAATCATCATCATCGTTTCTGCCCCATGCGGGCTTCAGACACACTAAGTCCTGTCTGTTTACAAACTAACATTAAAGGAAAGTGGGATATACCTGCAGTCAATTTACATAGGTTGATATACATGTATTAATGTCAGCAATCAATGGTCAATGAAACAAGACAGGACCGGACAGGGCAGGCCAGGGAACGGCAGAACAGGACAGGCCAGGCCAGGGAAGGAGCGGACAAGCCAGGCCAGGGAACGAGACGACAGGCCAGGCCAGGAAATGAGGATAGGATAGGCCAGGGAACGAGAGAACAGGCCAGGCCAAGGAACGAGAGGGCAGGGCAGGATGGGATGTGAATAGTTCCATACACTTGTACAACGTCAGGTCTCCAAGAGGAACATAATGGATACAAATTCAACTCCATACTAGGAAAGATGATTTGCTGCATAGCAAATCAGTGTGTGTGTCTTCAAAGCACATTAGTATGGCAATGTACAACTATTCCATAACACAGGAGTGGAAGTTGGAATGGCATCTCTATCTATTATAGCTTTGAAGTTATTCAAGATTTAACATTTCAAATGCCCCTAATTTGCATAATTTTAAACATCTTCATTTCTTTGTATAAAACGGCCAAACTCCTTGTATGGAGGTACAATCATGCCAAGTTTGGAGTTTCTATGTATAGTAGTGTCCGAGAAAAGTGTCAGACAAATTTGCTGGTAAAGAAAGAAAGAAAGAAAGAAAGAAAGAAAGAAAGAAAGAAAGAAAGAAAGAAAGAAAGAAAGAAAGAAAGAAAGAAAGAAAGAAAGAAAGAAAGAAAGAAAGAAAGAAAGAGAGAGAGAGAGAGAGAGAGAGAGAGAGAGAGAGAAAGAAAGAAAGAAAGAAAGAAAGAAAGAAACTGGAAAAGAAGATGTTTTTAAGAAAGAAAGAAAAAAGAAAGAAAGAAAGAAAGAAAGAAAGAAAGAAAGAAAGAAAGAAAGAAAGAAAGAAAGAAAGAAAGAAAGAAAGAAAGAAACTGGAAAAGAAGATGTTTTTTAATCTGTCTGTGTGCCTTCAAAGGTTGTAAATATTAAATGCTACAACTTTTGTCCTTTGGTACTTCACATTCCATTAAGCTTATGGCTGCATGCAATTTTCAAAGTCCAAATGACCTTGACCTTTGACCTTTACAGGTCATATGTAAACTGCACAGTGTTACAATACCCACAATTTGAGCCAGACATGAACCAAATCGGAGTAAAATTGACCAAGTTATGGCAAGATGAAACTTTCAAAGGGCCAAGTGACCTTGACCTTTGCCTTTTTGAGGTTACATGTTCTTATAAAAATGTCCAGTGTAGCAATACCGACAATTTGAGTCCAACATGATGAAAACTGGATGGAGATTGGCCACTTTATGATTGAATGAAACTTTCAAAGGTCCAAATGACCTTGACCTTTAAACTTTAGAGGTCACATGTACATTTAAAAATGTGCAAGGTTACAATAGCTACAATTTGAGTCCAACATGATGAAAATTGGATAAAAATTGACCACGTTATGGCCAGAAGAAAGCCAGCACCGAAAGTGGCCTTTGACCTTGAAATGACCTTTGACCTTCAGATGACCTCTACCTGAAGTGAACCTTGACCTCAAAAATGACGTTTTGGCTTAAAATTGACCTTTGACCTTGACATAACCTTTGACCTTGACATGACCTTGACATTTGAGATGACCTTTACCTTGCTATGATCGAACTCCTATACACTCGGAACCACATCTACTATAGTGTATAAGATATTGAAGATTTAAAACTTTAATTAGCCCTCATTTGCATAATTTTGAAAAGCATGACCTCTCATTATAAAAAGGCCAGACTTTATCCATAGAAGTATAATTGTGCCAAGTTTGGAGTTTCTACATATAATACTTTTCAAATGAAATGTCAGACAAATTTGCCGGTAAAGAAAGAAAGAAAGAAAGAATTCCTAGAAAAACAGAAAAGTGTGTGCTGACACACACACTTTAATTACATATATTTTTTTAATAAATCAACAATGAACAAGTGTACACATTATATTCATTCAATAAGTACCATTTTAAATTCTGTTTAAATTACACATTGCGAATATTTATTGTGATAGCAACATCTAATTTCATTGCATAGGTATGGATTATTCCAGGCAAAACGAGTGTGTTGCGTTGGATATACCACACTTTAACTGTCAACGGAACAATGGTGACGTTCCCTATCATCGAGCAGAAGGCCAGGTGATGGGGAACGTCACCATTGTTCCGTTGACAGTTAAAGTTTGCAATTTCTCAACGATATACGCTCGTTTTGCCTGGTATGACTGTTTTATACCAGAGGCTCACCCACCAGACACACCCATGAAAACAACATTTCGATTAGCAGATTGGTTCTGCGCGAGGCTTGAAGGTGCTTTTCGACCGACATTATTCTTGGCCAATCAGCGACGATGACAGTTCACTGCACCTGCAAATGCTCATTACCACAGTTTTGCGTGGAGCCTTTCTCATCGCAGGGGCAACCATCAGAATGGTTGTCATCATAGTGTGGTCAATACGAACCCATTCATACTGACCGGCAAAGTCACTGTCCATCGAAAATACTGATAAGGGTTAAAAGGGAACAAACAAAAATCACCCCCCCCCCCCTTTTCCTGTTTTAAACGCCTTCTGCTGCCGGGCGCAAATAATCTATATACCAAAAGAGTTGTTACAATCCACTCTCTCGATCCCTGCCTAAAATTGAGTTGTCCGACGTATTTTAGCCCACTTAGACCACTTTATTCGTCGCAAAGCGTCTCGATTCCAAATGAACCACTCTTCGTTGAACGGAAGTGACCCCTGTGCACGGACTCAACTATCTCCTTCGTTCTGATGGGCCGCCAGTGAATAAGTTTGCATTTTCATTGAATAAATTTGCACTTTCATTTACTAACCATCTTACTTTAATCGCTAAATGGTGCACACGTACGTGATAAGATAATAAGGTAAACCAAAATACAAAATTCATTCACCGGCGGCCAATTCAAGTGAAGGAGAAATTTGAGTCCGTACGCGGGGAGTCACTTCCGTTCAACGAAGAGTGGCTCATTTGGAATCGAGACGCTTTGCGAGGAATAAAGTGGCCAAAGTGGGCTAAAATATGTCCGACAACTCAATATTAGACAGGGATCGATAGGGTGGATTGTGACGAATCTTTTGCCATATAGATTATATGCGTCCGGCAGCAGAAAGTGTTTAAAACAGGAGAACAGATTGGGGGGGGGGGGGGGGGGGAGGGCGGCCATTTTTGTTTGTTCCCTTCTAACCCTTATCAGTATTTTCAGTGGACAGTGACTTGACCGGTCAGTATAAATGGGTTCGTATTGACCAGACAGAATATGATGACAACCATTCTGCTGGTTGCTCCTGTTTTTCCCACGGTCATTCAAGTCATTTCTTTCTGACGTGACAACAGGGATTTGGCAATACAGTGATCGGGCGCCAGAAACAGAGGAAAAGTGCACAGTGGCCGAGTCGAGAAAGATATCGAAGATGTCTGATCAGATTGACGATCTCACTCTGTCACAGCTAATGGACAGGTTGGACAGGGAAAATGCTGAAAGTGAAAATACACCACCAAGAGACTTGAACATCCTTGTGGATGATTTTACTTTGTCGCAAGTTATGGATTTATACGATGATGACTCAGCTGCGAATCTTAACCTGAATTTTGACAATGTGGAAGACAAGTCTTTGCAGTTTGGATTCCCTATAGGACCCACAGACTTCGTTAATTTGCACCATTTGATGGACAGTAAATATGCACGCGAGCAAACCACCTGTGCTACAAGGTTTTTACGGACCGGCAAAATGAAAGAAACAGACGATTTTGTGCACAGAATTTTGGTTCGCTGGAAAATACGTCGGTGTCGGAGCCTGTACCAGACCTTTCTGTTATGTCTGCCTCAGAGCTAGACCATTACTTGTCATGTTTTGTGCTGGAAGTACAACGCCAAGACGGGGGGCGATTATACATCCAGGGGTTTCTACAATCTTATGTGTGGCATTTTGCGGCACTTGCGTGAAATCGGCAGAGCAGACATGAATATTTTGGACGAGAAAGACTCTAAATTTGTGAATTTTCGCAAAATGCTGGACGCTAAAACATGTGAACACATTAAAGCATATATTTTCTTATCCCTTTGTATTTTCAGGTAAAGAGTTAAGCTCCTCCCACTTCCTAGGGGCGTGAGTTGTGATAAAAGTGTGGAATATCGGTGAATATACCACACTTTTATCAAAGGGAACTATGCCGGCCGCCTATGGTATAAAAACACCCATAATATTCCATGGTTTAGTATCAAGAAAGTGTAAACTGAAAAAAATATACAAAATATAAAATAGAAATCGGAGGCGTGCGATTATTAACAATCTAATACATCTATACAGCAATCAAAAACACGCTCATCAATATTGATATTGATTTGCTTATGTTTTCACTTCGAAATGCCCTGTATAATAAAAGTGCAATCTCAGTCAAATGTTTGGCTGTATTTTTGAAATATGAATTACAATAAAAATAACGGTGGCAGGATTGAAATGTTTCCAAAATGTTAAATAAACTGAAATTTTACCTTCCAAATTTTTTATACAAATGTGTTAACGTACATAATTTGAGAATTTTTTTGATAAACCCTAGCATAAATTACCAACACACAATTTGCCTTGAAATAGTTCCGTCTTTATATGTCTAACCAGTATGTGCAAATATAATTTCACTATTGCTGTCACATTCGCTTTACTTGAGCCGGTTTATATTTTGGTCATAACCAGTGCATGTGATGTTGGCATTATGTTTTTCCTGGTATAATCTTACCCCAGACACTCGTTTTGTTTGTATGAATTTTACCGGGGTAGCCCAATGCAACTTGCACAGCACATATGTAAACTGGAAGTATTAAAAGAATTTAAAACCTGCAACAGATTTCTGCTGATTGTATGGTAAAAGTTTATTCTGAATTGTACACATTTAAACAAATATCATGAACTTCAAACTTCTAATTGAGGAATGTAAGCGGTTGGTCCATTGATAAAATGCAGAATGAAGAAACGTTGGCACAGACACGTGGACAGAATGACCACGACTTGTTTGAGTCAGAAGATTCAACTGGGGTGGGGGTGAGGGGAGAGAGAGAGAGAGAGAGAGAGAGAGAGAGAGAGAGAGAGAGAGAGAGAGAGAGAGAGAGAGAGAAAAGAGAGAGAGAGAGAGAGAGAGTTTACACATTTCTCAACGCAATATGTAAACTTACATTTTGAGTTGACTTTACATTTCAGGGTTGTGCGGTCTTAGCAAACACCCTAACAATTTACCTGCAATGAAGAAAGTAACGAAATCATCTAGCAAGTCTTCAGTGGTCACGCCCGGATTTTTCTCTGTAAGATAAAAGAACAAATCAGAATCATAGAATAATACCGAATGGGTCCTGTATTTCCTGAACACAATTTTGGAGAGGAAGTTCAAAATGTGAATTTCTATGGCAATCCCCATTGACCTACATAAATTGCCCTACCACACAAAAATTTGCAAAAAAAAAAAAAAAAAAAAGCAAAAAAAAAATCCCAGCACTACCTATTGAACAATTAAGGTCTGGGGGTCCCCAGAAAAAGTGTCCCTGTGTAGTCTGAAAGGTGCAGAGCGGTTTTTGCCAAGATTTTTTTTAATATTTAGCCCCCATAAAGTTAAACATAAAAAATATAATCAATGGAGCATGGCCATTTGAACAAACTTGGCAGAGACCCAACTAAGGTACATTTGCATCAGGTTTGAAGTAAATCTGGTTTACGGTTTGGAGAAGTTGAACATGTAAATTTCCATTGCAATCCCCATTGACTTACATAATAATCAATAGTGAATGCATGCATTAACTGACCAGTACCCAAATTGAAAAAAAATCGTCAAATTCAGTGATTCACAGTAGTACTACTTAGTGACCATTTGTTAATCCCTCCCACAAGCCACCAAGGACGATTTGTAGAAAAAACCCTTAACACACAAAAATTCGTGAAAAATAGAAAAAATTTGCAGTGCCATCAGTTGAATAAAATAAGGTCTAAGGGTCCCGAAACGTGTCTCCAGGCAATTTCAAAGCAATTGGTTGCGTAGTTTCGGAGAAGATTATTTAAGATTTTGCCCCCCCCCCCAAATGAACCTAAAATATTAAAAAATCCCAGAATCCAAAAAGCAAGGACTTTGGGAATAAATTTGGTTGAGACCCACCCAATGAACAATGTACATTACATTCCCACCAAGTTTCAAGTGAATCTGGCTGATCATTTCGGATAAGTCGAAAATGTGAACTGTTGATAGAAGGACGTATGGACGGACGATGGACCATACCAAACCTCAGCTACCTTGTCAGCTGAGGTAAAAAGAAATCGGATTCATGGAATGCTCTGTATTGTAGTGAAACAATTCACCAAATGCATTATACACATTTACCTAAGCCAACAGGATATAATTATTCATTTACAAAGACGACAACATAAATCTTCCAAAGCATATTGTTACGTCAGCCTTTTTTACGCCTTTGAACAGTGAAGAGAAAATTGTCTCTCAATGCTGGGATCGACAGATAATCCTTACCTTGTGCTTGCATGACATACGTTAAAATATCCTCAGATTGATATTCACCAGCTTCAACGGCTGCTCTCCTCTTATTGTAAATATCCTTTCCAGTTTGCCTCAAAAATCTCACCGCCTTTCTTACTTCTTGTCTGAAACTCCATTTATGTAGCGGATTAGCCTGGTAAAAACAAAATATTACGATGCAAAATACAGAATAAAGAGGTTATTAATACTACTATACATTTTCACTGAAATTTGCTCGGACACTGAACATGAGAAATACGTCTAAACTGATACTACCTGCACTAGCAAATCTCAAATATTAACGTTTATTAACAAAACCGTACATGATGTAGTCACATATGATGTGGTTGAAAAGAGACAATGGGCACATGTAATAATATTATCATGTATTAAGTATATAGAGTGGACCAGTCGTATTTGGACACAGGTAGAGTAGTGTGACAATGGAAGTTCCCAGGGGACTTGTAAGTTATGCTACTTGTTGCAAACCAAATGGTTCAGAAAAACTTGACCCGCATTCACAAATTTCATCCCAACAATAAGCACAAAGCCAAATATAGCAAAAAAGCAGAGATTCCAGAGTTACCAAAATATCAACATGTATCTTTAATACAAATATGAAGAAATAAATTTCACTCCTGCCTTGAGACAGGCAGTCAGCCATCAAAGGCAACCGTTTGCAATAGATTCCTCCTTAAATACAGACTTTAATTGTTTCTGAAAGGCATAGGCTGAACCGCTTAAAACCGAGATTTTATCACTTGTGCCAAAGGTAAAAAGAGACATTGTAGGCAAGCCATTTCCTGACTTGTCAGTCAGCTGAGTTAACATCAAAAGACGACGGAAAGCCTGCATCGTTTTCGTTGTATTTATGATTCTGGAATATTATAAGGACACTCTACCTCCCCTATAACTATGGGTTGGGGAAATCAGCCACATAGCACGACATAGCCAATGAACTGAATTCAAAAGTCAATTCGCTTTACTTATCTGAGCATGCACGAGATGCACTTCATGGTCCCTTATCGTTGGAATATAACGATTTGTCTCCATGATATTTTATTATCATACGTTGTAAAATTTTACAAAATGTTTACATTTTGTGGGCAAGTTCATATATAATGGACGTGGAATTTTAAGCAAAGGATTTCTGGCATGGATACTTTGAACTGTTGCATTATATTTGACTTTGTTTTGTGGGTGCAATGCATTCATTCAGATATAATTAGTATCAAAAGTATGTATGCATACATGTGAGTATGTATGTATGCATGCATACCATGTCTATGTCAATCTTTGTGTGACCAGATGCTTCGATACACACCACACCATGAGAATCTGCTGGAAGAGTGTTACCTATGCAATGTTATGCTGCCTTCACTCCTGTTTACAACACTCATATACCCTGATGATTTTAAATTAAAATAAAATGCTGAAGATGACATGGAATATTCATTTCTAGATGTAATGATGTAAAGTAATAATAGGGAATTAAAGTTTAACATATATGACAAACGTAATGATTTTGAATTTAACATACTACACAACCCTAAAATGGCTCCTAATAGTAATCTTCCACTTGGCCCAGCCTATAGTGTCTCTGTGTCAAGGTTAATTGCCTTTGCTAGAGTATACACAGAGTGTGACAACTTTGACTAGCGTCATTCAATTCTATTTCAAAAACTTGTGAAACAGGTTTATTCGTAAATGAAATTAAAGCGATCTTTTTGGAAGTCTGTGAGTAAAAATGAAAGTGTATTTATAATTGTCCGATGGATTGAGGCTTTATATACAGGATGCAGTAAATATGCTAACCAAACAACTGCAAATTACATTTTATACAATGAATGATGTGGCAAGATATTTGTTAAAGTTGAGAGATACAGTATGTCTATATTAATATGATTTTTACTCCACCTGGCTCAGGCGGTGAGCAATTGTTAATTTCCTTTAAAAAAAACTCTTATGGAATATGGAATACATGTACGTTTATGCCTTGATTCTCCATGGTGCCAATGAGTCTATGAATGGTAACAGCTACGAAGGTTCTGTATTCGCCTGGGCCTTTATCCAAAGCACAGAACTAATACAAAATTCACCCATTTATGAAGCAATTAGTCTGGGTAATCGACTTGCCAGCATTAAGATTTTTTTTACATTTGTATCACTGATATAGAAGCAAATAAGTAGTCCATACTCATCTACTGCTGTAGACGTACATACTCATTCATATAAATTGTATCTCAGGCACATTGACCCATAGGACTGTAAAATGTACATGATATGTTTTTACATTAGCTCGACAAAATGTTATCCGGCGAATCATCATTGGGACCTTGACTTTAAAAACATTTCGCCACTAGAAAACATTCATAATTACAGTTAAAAGTTTCTGAAATGGTTAACCCAGCTCACCTTTTGTACCTCTGACATTCTGATCAGTTGAGAGAAGCCATCCATAGTCGTGAATATAGCCTTCGGGAATGGACTTCCCAAATCCTCCACACTGTTTATGTCCATACCAAACGCCACCTGCCAAAATTATAGCTTAACGTTTTTACTTTAACCAATAAAAATTTGACTTTATCGAAATGATTGATAAACTATATCTATATGTTCAGGACAGGTGCATCGATGAAAACAAAAAGTTGTAACATAGTAGTAGGAGCATGAAGTGTCCTTCACGTTAATTTTGGGTTCGATTTGTTGGATAAGTATATTTAAATGTACATTATTTCTCTGTATAAACTACCGCTCAGCTTCATGCAATTACGACACATCAAATGAATACTAAATATCACCAGGAAATACACGATCTATTATGTTCATGCTATTACAGAAGGAGCATTAATGAATTCTGTAATTCCACAGGCTAATTCTTGGGAGGTTCATGACTTCTGTCGTGTGAATTCCGGGTCGCCTTTCTATGCAATTGAGCTTTACAATACCCTGTAAGTTCGAAAATCCAGCTCACACTCACAACAATCCTGCCAATTACCATTGTGTTTTGTCATACCCTTCAGAAGTTACTTTTCTGAAATGAAGTTCCAATATATGAACTTGACATCTGGGTTCAGGTCATCCAGATACAATTTTGTGCTGGCTTGACCTAGTTGCGTGATCCTACCACGTTTCTGTCAGGTTTTTGAAATCCTTCAAAACTTATCGTGCGGAAATCAAATTACCATATACAGCTATGACCCTGAGTTGAAGGTCACCAGAATACAATCCCAACCAACATATTACCAAGGTTCACAATCCTACCCCATATTACCATATAAGGGCTCTGTGACCTTGACAATATGATGCAGGTCACATATATACAACACCAAGCAAAGCCTTGCCCAGTTAAATAATTCCACCAAACTTCAATGCGATGTGTGAAATCATTCAAGTATTGAATAGGAGCCAAATTACTATATATGGCTTTGTGACCTTCAAGATCTGGTTAAGGTCACCGAAATAAAATTGCAAGCTATTACTTTGAAGTCGTTACATAAAACCCTACGTTTCATTGGGTTTTGTGCACTGCTGCAAGATTTATTGCGTGGAAACCAAGGTGTTGAAGAAGCAACGAGATTAGCATATGTAGGTCCGTCACCTTGCAAATTAGCCCAACGTCACCAAAATGTAATCCCAAGCTAGGCCTTGCCTAGTTACTTAATCCTAGTTACTGTCAGCACGTTTGGAGAAATACTCCACTACTGATTGCACAGAAATGATTTTACCATGTATGGCTTGGTGATCTTGACAGTTATGCCGAAGTTATCCGATCATAATAAGAAGCCGGACCTTTTCCAGATATTTAATCCTAGCAAGTCTCAGTGTGTTTTGTGGGAATCCGTCAAGACGTAACGCACAGAAACCAAATTACAATCTATGGCTCGGTGAACTTTGACAATTAGGTCAAGGTCACCCAAATATAGTCTCAAGCTCGGCCATACCTGGTTACGTAATCCTAAGAAGCTTCAGTAGGTTCTGTGAAATACTTATCACATGGAGGCCAAATTACCATAGTGGGCCTTGTGACCTTAAAAAGTAGGCCCAAGTCACCCGTGTCAAATTCCAAGCAAGGTCTTAAATCTTCCCAAATAACTCTCCCGAGTTTCAGAAAGATTTGTGTAATTCTTCGAGTTATCCCATGGAAACCAAAGTGCTGGAGAAGCAGCACCAAAGCAACAACGACAAGAAAACAACGGATGAACTGGGAACAAAAACAATGTTTCCCCTTAGTACAATGAGAGACATAATACATTTCGGATATTCCCTTAATGCTGGTGGACTGGGAGGTCTCCAATTTTAAGCAATGTCATATGCAATACTTTTACAAGCTCATGTGCAGTAAATCGTGTTGATTATATCATTCACACATATCTATCCCACTGAATTATTCTTGCGGGTTCAGGACTTCGCCGCTCTGTGGGCAATACATTATTACTTACTTCAAGATGCCATGAATAGAGATCTGTTCATCTGCACTGAAGTTGTCAAATATACTCCTGGTGTACATGTTTGTCAGAAAACAAATATCCACTTTTGCCTATAACTCGAAAAGGTATCAAAGCATTCGCCAGACATGAAGTTCTAAGAATAACCAAAATCATTTTAAGGGTCGGTCATACAGCTATCACTTTTTTTTTGTCGGGGGGGGGGGGGAGAATCAATATGAAATTTTGTGTCTACATAATATCAGATATTGCTCAGTGTTCCACGATACCATATAAAGACACATCTGCTATGGCTATGAGGCTAGATTAATTTAATACTGGCAGTTTATGTATTGCAGAGTTCTAAGATAGTTTGTACACTGATAGCGTACGCATAGCAGAGTGTTTAAAGATGCCTTTATGTATACCTATGCCTGTAACTTCCATAGTCAAAGGTCAGGCCTGTCTAAATACCTCAGGTGAGACCAGGTTTTTCTCCACAGTTTCTTGCAACTTAAGATAAAAATAAGCTTCCACCCATTAAGTTCACATTAGTAGAATGGGTCTTGCACATTACGTTTCTAATCAACTATATTTCTTAAATATATTTATTCAGGAGGCACATAAATTTCATTTTAGCATATATTTGCTTTTTACATTTACCCACTCTAGATATGATGTATCGACACATGCTGATACTTTTTTCAATTGCACAAAGGATGGACACGTTAAAAGTAGCAACTGTGCACAAGCATAGAATTTTCAAATGCTTCGAAAAACACAAAAAATTTTAAACTGTGTTCAAATGCGCCGGAAATGTATATGCGTCAACCAATAGATCATATGAGCAACGAATGGAAGCTGGATTAACACAGTGGTTGACTCCCTTACCTTCCCTATAACATCCAGCGTGACTCGATGAAAGTAGTCAGCAAGACGAATCTGCGTTTTTCCATCTGCCAGAGGGGACAGTTTTTCCATCAGTGTATCACCAATTGCATTGTAATCTGGCATCAGACTTTTCAGAAATCTGTAAATACCAAATGACGATCTACATTCAGTACAAAGTAGACAGGCAACGTAAGGGGATATCGGGTCAGTGATGTAGTACACCCAGCCACTCAAAATAAAAATTTACACTTGAGGTATTGTTGTGCCCTTGTGTTTATTGTCAAACAACTAAAAATGCATCCAGTCCGTTTTGGTCAAATAGTTCTCACTCTAGATATTTTGAACAAAAGAAAGAGTTTCGGTCTTTATTTGATCTAAAAAGGGTACAAACAGAGGAGGATTATAGAGTTATCTATAAGGTCATCAAAGTGCAAGCTGGTTTACACCCTAAAATTGCATAATCGATACATGACTATTACAACGTGGTAAAATTATTTATGCAGGTGCGTGCATGTAATGTTCTGGCTGAAAATCTTCACGTTCCCAAAGAAACTCTATTTGATTCCATTTATATTATAGTTGCAGTAGTAAAATTATTGTTGTTCAAAAAAGTCAGAGCAGTAAGGAAAGGGAATGTAATTACTAAGTTGTATTTAAAATGGGGAATACCTGTTCATTTTGTTTCCTTATTGAGCAAAAAAGAATAATCAAAGAAACATCAAAATAATATGCAGTTTTAGTACATACATACCAACCATGTACAATGGACAAAGGCATCTCATTTTACGTGATCAGTGATATTTAATTTTCATTTTCTTAGGTTACTTATAATAACAACAAACATTAAGGCCCTCAAGGTGGATTGTAGCGTGCCCTCATTTGTTCTTCCTCTGCAGCTGGGATTTAATCTGATCTGGAGATCCCAGGCCATGACATTTGAAACAGCGGATGTCAGCTTCTTCTAGATTGCTTTCAGTTTAATATAAAACTTATGTGCTTGTTAAATGTACTTCTGCACAACATCGGAGGCCTGTTCTGTGGCAAAATTGTAATGGCGATACTCTCTGTATTATTCATTTTAAACTGTCCCCGACAATACTGTTGCTAACAATGAAGGGGGTCTTTTTCTAGAAATTCAAAACAAGAGGGTAGTGTGAGCAGTCCATCCTCAGCTGACCTTGACATTCAAGCCATTACGAGTTTCGCCCTCTTCTGAGGATCCCAGAAATGTTCTAATGCACTTTTGAAGGAATTGCCCACGCTATATCAGATTTATTTCTGAATTTGCCGACAAATGAACAAATTCATAAAAATTCACAAATCACAGAAGTATAGCCATTTCTGCAAACCCAAGTAGAGACCCACCCAAGGTACACCTCTGCCAAGTTTGAAGTGGACCTCGCTGACAATTGGAGAAGTATTCGGCAAAAAATATACAGCCATTCCAATCCTTACACTGTAATTTATTGGAATGTGCCTGATATTAAAAAAAATATATTAAAAACTTAATTAAAATGCAAGAACCTGGGAAATTAAACCTACGGAATCACTTTGTATGACCTTTGCACAAGGTATATTTCCAACCAGTTTTAGCACAATCTCAGCGACGCTTTTGGACAAGAAGTCGAAGATAGTGAAAACACAAAAATTAGTTTTTTTTAAATAGGGTAAAAGAGCATCGCCAGTTGAGCAAAATTCAGGTCTAGGGCCCCAAAAAGCGTCCCTATAAATTCATAAGCAGTTAGCCAAGCGGCGTTGGAGGCAATGTCTTTTAAGATAAAGCAAGAATAAAACAAAAACCGAAAGCCACCCTACCCCCACCCCACCCACCCACCCCCCACCCACCCTCCACCCACCCCAAAAATACAAATAATGATAAACCACATCCACACTATTTGAACAAATTCAGCAGAGACCCACCCAATGTACACCCTAGCCAGGTTTGAGATGGATTTGGCTGAGGGTTTGGAGAATTTTAATTGTGAAATACTATCAAAATCCACATTGAGTGACATAGTATCGTTAAATCTTACATGGTTTAACCTTTGAAATATGATATGAAATTTCTTTCGGGTAGTACTTTTGTTAGATGCGGACCATTGGTTTTTCAACAAATAAAGGCATTCCGATGGATAGCAAATGCTCCCCGTCTCTTACAGATTTATATTTAACCTGGCTTAAATTTAAGTATATGGATAAATTCATGAAAAAAGACATTCAAATGGCTACAACATTATTAAACAACACAAGGTATATTGATGACATTGCTTGTGTAAATATACAAAAATTTCAGTGAAGTTGCTAAAGAAAGTTATCGAAAAGATATCCCTTTGGAAGTTAACAACTCAGACGGTTTCATAGATGTGTTTGTTGACTTGGATATTCAGTTCAATAATGACAGTTTTTTTATTAAATTCTATCCTAAAAAAAACAAGTGTAATTTTGAAATAGTTAACTGTCCTT
The DNA here is from genome assembly GCA_964020975.1 of Hermodice carunculata. Taxonomy (NCBI): domain Eukaryota; kingdom Metazoa; phylum Annelida; class Polychaeta; order Eunicida; family Amphinomidae; genus Hermodice; species Hermodice carunculata. The sequence continues at coordinate 88,943,855 of OZ026615.1, read as the reverse complement.
TCCTGGACAGTGATAGTTAGGAAGCTATTGACTATAATGCATTTTTGTCACAAACTTTGAGATTTGGTAGTATTTATTTTAAATTTCAGGTCTTTGCATCCAGAACCCAATTTATTTGCAATAAACTTGAATCAAGAGCATTCAAAGATGTACTTTGGATCAAATATTTCTACAAATTTTGCTGTAAATATCCAAATGGTTAGAAAGTTTGGCTTCAAAAATTTTAGAAATTTTACACCTGCCTCCTTTGCTACACAATTTCATCTTTTGGCGTCATTCTGTTTTAATATTTACCTTTCAGACATTGTGGGCTCTCTACTTTTCTGTTAGGTTATACCCTCAGGGGTTATCGGTAGCAACCAGCGGCCGACGACAGGTTCAAATTTGCCTAATTGTATTTAAAATTCTGGTTAAGAAAAAGTATGTTTTGATGACACGCTTTTGACTTAAATGCTAAAATACTTTCATTTTTTCTGACATGCCTCCGTACACATTTACTCAACGTCAAAAAATTAATCAAATTTGACAATATTGACTCTAAGGTCACAAACCTGACCCATTATGTTGAAACTTTGACTCAGGGTTGGCAGAGAAATAGAACTTTATTGTTTGGAGACTTTCAAAGTGAGGAGTAGGTATCATCATGGGGTTTGTTTTACATTTCTGGTGCAGTGATGTCCATTGTTGGAGTACTTGTGAGGGTTTCCCTCGGTTTGTACAGGTGGTCTAGCTGCAACTGTACATTTTACAATCACTGGGACTGAATATAATACCCCACTCTTTGTTTCTAGTTCAGTTATACATTGGTAGCTGCTTTAACTAAGATAAGCTGCCATGCTAGAAAAGGGTCACATTGGTTCAGGGGTAAGTCAAATTGTTCTTATCTGAACTTGTACGTACAAGTTAATTAAAAATGGTTTGTTTGGCATGTATTCTTCCTTCATAATGAAGCTCTGCATTTATAAGCAGAACGTCACGTATTTAGCTAATTCATCATTTGCCATGTTCATATTTATTCATTCTTATGTTTTTGTTGAATATTTAGCTTAGAAAGGGAGCCGCTACTCAGAGAGACATGCTCAGGTATAGGCTCCGAAACATGCTCTGAGTAGAGTGAAACCTGTCTTAAGGGACAACCCACAGGGCCTGTGAAAAATGGTCCTTTCTCGCAGGGGATCCTTTAAGGCAGGTAAAATCAAACCAACATATGCTAATGGAGGATGTTGAGACTGGTCCTTCAGCGCAGGTGGTCCCTTAGCAGAGGTGAGCTCATGGGCAGGTTCAACTGTAGTTACCCGTTGAAGACCCTTTAATTTATTTGGGCTAATACAGCCTATGTCAAAATTCTACAGAAGAACGTGCCCAATATGGACAATAGCACTTCCATATGTATATCGGCTAGACTGTGACAGTTTAGCTTACGGAGAGTAAAGAGTTCGTACAGCTTGGCTATAAACTCTGTGCTTTGACTTAGGTTCATTAAATTTGACATGTTGCAATAAGATTTAGTCACAAGGTCAAGTATCTAGGTCCCAATGATACATGTTTCAAAATTTCGTATTTTCAGCTTACTGCAAGCATTCCCATTGGTTCCTAATGTATTTGTGTCTATTTGTCCAGAAACAAATTCCTAGAAGTCATTACCCTATTCAGCAGTCCATAACGCGTGGATAAGTTTTTTCCAACAAGCTTATTGTTAGGGGGTCGCAATCTGAACGAAGACAACTTTTTAAGGAAAAATCTCTTTTTCTGATGAACATACTGTACAGCACCAAAATTACATAAATATACAACATTTGACCCTTTTCATATACAAATGGGAATTCATGAAATAAATAGTGTATGTGACCACTATAATCAACCTTATTGGCCGATTTACTTATGTGTTTGAAAATAGCAATTTTAATGAACAAATGCTTTTAGGCCTTTGGTTATAATGAGGAACCCTTTGTTTCTGATAAGTCAAGTGAACGCTGCGTATACTAAGCGGCCTTGGTTGGACACAGGGATTGACGTTGCTCCAGTTCAGTGTTGAGCCCCCCAAAAGTCAAAGGGGAATTATGCCTCAATTACTGCTGGTATGCTCAGCCAGTTCAACACTAGGTCTCGGCGCCGTTCCGTAGGCTTCTGTGCTGCTCTTCGAAAAACAACATTTGCATCCCTGAGTTCAAGGACATCATTAGGCCGTATTCTGCCAGTGAGTAAAATTTGGTAATATAAAACGATTCTATGCTGGGCACCAACTTCTGACATTACCCTTCTGTAAACGGCTGGTATCCATGGACGCTATAGCTGTTGGTACCTGTGCAATTCAAAAGGGTTCATGCAGCGTACAGCAAAACAAAAAAAAATGGGGCATGGCAATTTGAACAAATTTGTTATAGTCCCACCCAAGGTACATCTCTACCAAGTTCCAGGTGAATCTGGTCAATGGTTTCGGAGAAGAAAAAAACTGTGAATTTCCATTGCAATCCTCATTGACTTTCATGGTAAACAACAGGAATGTACGCATTAACCGACAGGTACCCAAATTGAAAAATTGGTTAGAAATGAACCATCCAGAGTATCACCACCTGCTGAACAAACATGTTTACCCTCCCCTAAGCTACATGTCCAACAAATCACCAAATTCAGAACAATCTGAGTGACGGTTTCGGAGGAAAAGTCGAAAAAATCCCCTTAACACACAAAAATGCAGAAATAAAATCGAAAAAATCACAGGGTCATCTGTTTAAGGAATTGAGGTCCGGGGGGTTTATATACATATATATATATATATATATATATATATAGTCAGTGTTCTTTTGCCCTTTATTGAGAACATAGTTAGCAAGACTATCAGTTTCTAGTGTCTAGTTACGGCAAGAAAACGGGGAAGATGATCGGATATTTCTGACAAAAACGGAATTATGAAAGCTGCAAAATATGTTATCAATTAAAGCTGCGTTTCTTTCTGTGAAACGGGTGGGTAGTGTGATCTCAGGTAGAATATCATGATGTATCATTAAACCAAGAAACTCTGAGTATGTTTCTCCGGTGTTTTTTGTCAGCAACTTAAAGATGGAATCCCAAACGACAAATTTATCAGAGTTCTCTTGTGATAAAATTGTGATGGGAAGTCAGATTATTTATAAATAGTTTAATGTCTTCATTTCTGATTTCGGGGAGGTCTGGATGTTAAGCACATTGTTATTTTCTTTTTTAACCCATACTGTAAAATATGAGCTGATCGTCCAATGTTTTTTTTGCTTGTTAGCTTGTTTGTCTTTGTTGTTGTTGTTGTTGTTGTTGTTGTTGTTGTTGTTGTTGTTGTTGTTGTTGTTGTTGTTGTTGTTGTTGTTGTTGTTGTTGTTGTTGTTGTTGTTGTTGTTGTTGGGTTTTTTTGTTTAGTTTAGCTTTTGTTTGTTTTTTTGTTTTTTTGTTTTTTTGTTTTTTTTTTGGCAGGCGAATAAAATTCTCTGATGGCATACTCAAAATTTTGTGAAGCTAGATTAACAAACCCGCATGTTAGCTACATGTGGCTCCCAAGTAGAATTAGATTGAAAACTGAAACATCGGGACTGATCCGTTCCAACCAAGTTTCCTGAAGACATATTGCGCTAAATTCAGAATTAATTTTATGTAAAACTTCAACTAATACTTTTAGTTAATCGACTTTTGCATTTAGGCTTTGAGTGTTCAATCTTAGGAAAGACAGAATCTGACTAAACGTTGCTATGCACCCTAGCAGTTTTTCATTTCAGCATCGAAATCGTGTTATAAAGGTCATCAACATTATGCAGTGTATCATTTAGATTAGTTCTTGGTATGACACCAAACAGTTCAAGAAAACATTACCCACATTCATAAATTTCAACACAACAATGACAGCAAAAAGATTTAAGAGATACCAAAAGATCAACATTCATCTTCCAATAATACCAAGGTAAAGGAACAAATTTCACTCCTGACTTGAGACACGCAGTATCCCATAAATAGCAACTGATGGCTTTAAACCGGTCCTCTCAACCTTTATAACATTGTATATGTATGTATATATATATATATATATATATATATATATATATATATATATATATATATATATATATATATATATATATATATATATATATATATATATATATATATATATATATATATATATATATACATATAAGTGTGCCATTAAAGGCATTGGTCAATAACTTGACACCGAAAAAAAATATAGAACTAATGTCCAGCTCTGACAGGACAGAAAAAATGTTTCGTTTGCCTATATTTACCGAGAAAAAAACATATGCACAAATAGCTGGTAAAAATATTATTACATTATAAACATATTAGCCTATATTAGTGACTTGCCCGCGGTTGAATGCAGGGTTCATAAAGGCCCTTCTTTTCGACCACTTCTCGTGGTTTGTCTCGGTCAGCAAACCAGTTCCTGTGAATCTGCAAGATATGACAGTGCAATAATATATCAGACAGAATTGACACTAAAACAATGCCGGTAACCTTAAAACAAGTACAAAAAACTAGCATTTCACATGAAAGGTAGCATTGCACAGTGGGACCATCTTGCTCAAAAGGGTAAATAACCAGAGCCATGCCCGGGGGCATGATTGTCTCGCCAGCATAATTCAAGCCACTCCGAAGTTTATCTATAATGCTCATTCAAGCATGATGTAACCAATGAAGTGTGACAGTGATGGTAGAAATCTGTAGTGACCATCACTATAAATCATTTACCCAAGTATGAAATCCCCATCCAGTGTAGTAAGTGAAATAATGCCACTCCCAAGTTTTTTGTTGATGGGCGGACGGACTGACGGACGGACGTCCGGACGTCCGGAAAGTGACTGCTTAGTCTCGCAAACAGCTTATACTGGCGTGACAAAAAAATCAAGATAGATATAACAGCAAGATACATGTAAACTCTGTCGGATTTTTCCAAACTGGATTGGTGTAAAGAATTTAGTTACTTTTTATGTGTTCACTCATAACATATGTTTTAAACCTATTTGTGAATCTTTGATTTTGAGTAAACGTTAAGGTTAAAAATATAGTATTAGGTTGAAAATATAGTATTACGTATTTACAACCACTGGATTTCCCATATTCCCCATATTGTCAAAGAAATTCAAAAATTTATAAAAAAAAACAAAAAACGGGGTTTGGCCATCCCTCTTAAATATCCAACGTCCTAATGCAAATTAATATTGAAATTGAACTTTAAAATGTGAGCGCAGTCGATGTTAATTGTCAGAGCGATAATAGGAGAATATAAAATCAATAAAATATCTAATAAAATGCGAATATTTTATGAATTTCACATTGAACACCAAATAAAAATGCTTGGTTATTTGTGACCATGTCAGGTACCTGCTTTTTTTGTTTTTTTCGTTTTTTTGTTTTTTTTTTTTTTTTTGTTTTGTTTTGTTTTGTTTGTTTTTTTTTTTTTTGTTTGTTTTTTGTACTCACAATTAGGTAATTAAATCAAACATCACTAAATATGGGTATTTGCCTATATCTTGTGTAGCATCACCTAGCTGCCACATTATCAATAGTACGGTTGTTCCCCGCATTTGTTATTATTAGAAAAAGTTTATGTGACACTATACTGAATCTTGGCACTGTACTGAAACTGGCACTGAATTCATTTTTTTTTTTCCTTTTCAATGTATTTGTTCTTGGAAAATAGGCGGTATTCACATTTAACAATATCAGCTTCAGATCTCTTCTGATCCCAGAACTATGTTTCAGCCATGAGTAGGGCACGTGTGCCAATTTTGTAACTTAACCATCCAGAAATAACACTTTTTCCACTAAACAGATGAAATTTTCTAAATATGTTTGCAATCTGGTATGTTTAAAAACTTATTGAACAGCTTTTCTTAAGCTTTTTGTTTTCTGGAGTTGTTACTTTTATCAGAGAAGCTTATTTAACCATGCTTTATACGTTAATCTGCCCTCTTTCCTGTCAAGTTCCTTGCTGCAGCCTAGGTGGCAGCACAGGATCTTAGTTAATATGAATACTCCTATTGATACATATTTTTGTTAGTGTAGCCGTACAGTGATGTGTTTTACAGAGTTATCCTGATATGTTTGGGCACCAGCCTGAGAAAGTTTTTCCTTCCTCCAAAGATCAAAGTACACCAAGGCCAGCACTTTTGCCTCAGTGTGTTGTCTGTATTTTATCAACTATATTTTACACTGAATGTTGTACAAGTTCTTCGATATCATGGGCTTTTACACGTTATCGTGTACATAGCTCAAGCAAATAGTACAGACTGCCGTGGTTTTTGCCGAATTTAATTTACACTCACAAGGAGGAATGTTAAATGTTACCTTTCTCCAAATAAATATGCTACGCTTCGGTACGATCTGTCAGACTTAGGATGCCCTCCGGTCACGAGCAGTACCTCGAAAAACAGTAAATGGCACATAAACGTCACAATATCGAAACCTTTTAGTCTATCTACGACCTCGAAAACACATTTGAATCAATAAGTCTGATGGCATTGATTTAAAAAAAATCTACCTTGGTGTGAATAGCAATTTTGCCCAGAAAGTACAAAGTTGTGTGTAAATCCTCCAGATATTTGGCTGGTGGAATGTTTTCTCTTTATAGAAACATCAGATATTTATTTTAAAAAGCTGTGAAGCACATCTCGTTTTCAAAGAGTGTATTTCAGAAATGTATCTCTTGCAACGTTTTTGTGCTGCTGAATCCGTGACATCATTTACTGTGAAAGCAGTAAAAAGCACAAGTGTGCTTCCTCTTGGTTTCACTTGTGATTGATGCTTACCTTTTATATGTTTTTTTTTTTTGAGGGTGCATGGCCCGCACGCTGGCGATCTAGAGTGGTTTTACTGAAGTTCTCCTGAACAACTGGAATTTTTCATGTATCTGTTTGTTTCTATTCCTCTTTTAAATGAACAAGTAAACCTGTACCTGAATCTTTACCTTACACACAAAGGACCACATAAAGTGAATACTTATTGTGAAACCTGGGAGGCCACACCTTTCAAACACGCACATAACATACGTCACTAGGTAACCGTCTGGGTAGGTATATGTCCTTTGGAAATGCTTTTCAAGTCATGACATGAGTGCCTGGACATATCATTTTGCAGCTGAAGGGCGGCAGTTATTTGCTTGTAGCAAGTGTGCTTACCTTAACAGCTTCAAGGTCTGTTGTCATAGCTAACGGGATGTGAAGAATTATGATTTTCACCGTTGTTCCATATTTGGTCACCCTGCAAGTATTGGAAAGAAGAAACTATGTTTTCTGCAATTCTAAACCAAATGAATAACACCTCCATGTAACCACTGTGCACTTGATGCAAATGTTCACACCAAGGACGCCCCCATTCAACAGGGATTGCAAATAACAATTTCTTGATATGATGGCTTTGACATGAAAAACATATTTCTCGCGTTGACTATCACAACTGTCCATTGTGTTTCACAGCACTTAGGTCTAGCCTAATTATTATACACTTTATTGCTTGAAATATGCCGTACACAGTAGCAATTATTGTAAGTCCATAGTTGCAGTTCTTCTATCACATACATCCCAAGTGGCAAAATGCATGTTTTCTGCGAAAGTGCCTGGCTACTTGCAAAATATATTCATATTTATCATTTGATTATGCCATCCCCCTTTTCCAAGTAATATGGGTTTCTCTTACCTTTTCTTTCCTTTTTAACAAGACTATCGAACTGGTTATGTTTAATATTTTCCCCTTTATTTGTACTTTCTACTAGACACCGTACTAAATTCCGCGACTATTCCCTCTTACAAGACTCACTAGGCTCACTGGCTCTGAGCAAGGTTTCGGCTGACTGACATGTCAACAGAGCTAAAATGTACGAAATAAAGAATGGAGCTGGCGGTACATCTAAAACCTGAAACAGCCCAAATACCCCCACTTGTGTACGTTTTATGTGGAAATGTGACCTAGATTGTATTTGTGTCTTTTCGGTCCAGAACCACTTCCTGGTGGTCATTACCCTATCCCTTGTCCGAACTCTCTACACTCCATAACCCACTGCCTAAGCTTTATGCACATGGAGGTACTATTGTCACGTTCCTATGTAGAATTTTAACATAGACTGTATTAGCCCAAATAAATCATAGGATCGTCAGCGGGTAACTACTCGGAACATGTTTCGTAGCCTGTACCCGTATATGACTCTCTGAGTAGTGGCTGATTGTCTAAGCTACATTCAGCATAGACAACCTGCATGATAATGAATATATATGAATGTGTCAAATGATAAATAAGCTAAATAAGTGAAGTTCCGCTTATCAATGCAGAGTCTCAATATGAATACAGAATACCTATCAAACCAAACATAATTACTAAATAGTATCGAGGAAGTTCAGATAAGAATAATTGAACTTACGCCTGAACTAGTATATACCCTTTCTAGCTGGATAGGACATACAGTCTAACCACCTGCCAGTGTATAACTGAAGCAGAAACAAACTGCGCTATATATTCAATCCCGGTGATTTGAAAATAAACATTTAGAGCCAGACACCTGTACAAACCTAGGGAATTCCTAGCAAGTTCTGTAACAGTGGACATCCTGCACCCGAAATGTAAAACAAACTCCATGATGTCACCTACTCCTATGAACGTCTCCAAGAAATTAAGTTCTATTTAGTTGTCAACTCTTAGTTCATATTTAAAAAGAATGAGTCTAGTTTGTAATAACCGAGTAAATCCTGTCATTTTCCGGGTAAGTGCTTGGGACAGCCTATGTCTGACTCCAGGCCCTGGAGTCAATGTTTCAAAGGAATGAACCAAATTCGTGACAATTGAGTAAACACTGCCAATTTCTGGCCAAGTGCTTAGGACAGCCTATGGATGACTCCCGGCCCTGGTGTAGGACAGCCGAATTGAGTAATATTTTACATTGAGTAAATTCACTTACATGTTAGCCTGAACTGTCAGAAAAGTGAATATTAAAACAGATTGATGCCAAAAGGTAAAATTAAGTAGCAAAACAAGCAAGTCTGAAATCTCTAAAATTATCGAAGCCAAATTGTCTAACAATCTCTGGATATAAACAGTTTTACATTAACCATACTGAAATTCTTAATGTGCGATTTGTAAAGATAAATTTTATTTCTGAAGACTCTTTTCAAGTTTGATAACCATCCTTCAAATTTCTGAAATTCTACTTACTCTTTCTATGCCCATTTCATACAGTAGGAATTGACTGACAGTTATGAATGAAAGCTTCCATTCATTAAAACACTGACTGATGTTCAATCGGTATTTTATGCTCCCATTGCAAAAAACATCTGAATCAATAAATAGCAATTCTGCTCAAGCATATCAACATTTCGGCCACTTTGTAAACATATATTGGGAGATCTCAAGGACCGCTATTGATCTCGACAACGCTGCCGTTCTGAATCATCCTATTTTCATTATGTCTGTGTGCCAACACAGACATATTTCTTTCTTTCTTTCTTTCTTTCTTTCTTTCTTTCTTTCTTTCTTTCTTTCTTTCTTTCTTTCTTTCTTTCTTTCTTTCTTTCTTTCTTTCTTTCTTTCTTTCTTTCTTTCTTTCTTTCTTTCTTTCTTTCTTTCTTTCTTTCTTTCTTTCTTTCTTTCTTTCTTTCTTTCTTTCTTTCTTTCTTTCTTTCTTTCTTTCTTTCTTTCCAGGCAAATTTGTCCGACATTTCATTTGAAAAGTATTATACGTAGAAAGTCCAAAACTTAGCACAATTATACTTCTATAGATGAAATCTGGCCTTTTTATAATGCGAGGTCATGCTTTTCAAAATTATGCAAATGAGGGCTAATCAAAGTTTTAAATCTTCAATATCTTATATACGATAGTATATTAAGTTCCGAGTGTATTGGAATTCAATCTTATCAAGGCAAAGGTAATCTCAAATGTCAAGGTCATGTCAAGGTCAAAGGTTATGTCAAGGTCAAAGGTCAGTTTTAGGCCAAAATGTCATTTGAAAGCCAAAATGTCATTTTAAAGGTCAAAGACCACTACAGGCAGAGGTCATTTCAAGGTCAGAGGTCATTTTAAGGTCAAAGGCCACTTTCCAAGGTGGCTTTCTTTTAGCCATAACTTGGTCAATTTTTATCCAATTTTGATCATGTTGGGCTCATATTGTAGCTATCTTAACACTACACATTTATGAAGTCTAGCCTTTTTATAATGAGGTCATACTTTTCAAAAAATTATGCAAATGAAGGCTAATTAAAGTTTTAAATCTTAAATATCTTATACTATAGTAGATATAGTTCCAAGTGTATAGGAGTTCGATCATAGGAAAGCAAAGGTCATCTCAATTGTCAAGGTCATGTAAAGGTCAAACGCCATTTTAGGTCAAAATATCATTTTAAAGGTCAAGGTTCAATTCAGGTAGAGGTCATCTCAAGGTCAAAGGTCATTTCAAGGTCAAAGGCCACTTTTGGTGGTGGCGTTCTGTTAGCCATAACTTGGTGAATTTTTATCCGATTTGGATCATGTTGGGATCAAATTGTAGCTATTGCAACACTGCACATTTTGAAAATTACATGTGACCCCTAAAGGTCAATGTCATCCGGACCTTTGAAAGTTTCACTCAGCCATAACTCGACCAATTCCCATCCAATTCTAATCATATTGGACATAAACTGTGGGTCTTGTAACACTGTATATTTTTGTAATTTACATGTAACCTGTAAAGGTTAAAAGTCAAAGGTCAAGGTCATTCGGATTTGGAAATTTTCATCCAGCCATAAGCTTAATGGAATGTACAGTACCAAAGCACAAAAGTTGTACCATTTAATATTTACAACTTTGGAAGGCACACAGATTTGCTTTGATGCAAATCTTCTTTTCCAGTTTTAAATGATTTTGTGAACACAAAATTTCAGCAAAAACATTCGAAGCAAATAACATATTGTATATAATCTGTCTTAAGGAAGTTAGTTTTAATGATCACCAATCTCAGCACCCTTAGCACATGAAAAAGCGTTGTTTTCTGGGGTTTTTTTTGTGGGGGGAAGGTTTTTTGGGGGGGTGTTTTGGGTGGGGTTTGTTTTTGTTTTTGTTTTTTTTTTTTTTTTTTTTTTTTTTTTTTTTCGTTTTTGTTTTTCTTGGGGGGGGGGTTGTTTGCTTTGTTTTGCTGGTTTTTTTTTTTTTTTTGCAAACAAGTCCAGATATGCAACACGTCGGACGATGAAACTGTTCAAGCAAGCCCCATTCAACGGTGTTGCACAATCAGAAATGGCCAAGACTCTTGTAATATATTGGTACACTCCAAGAATGTAAGTCCCTAAGGATTTGACATCAAACAAGACAGTAGAAGAATAACCGTGCAGATAATATATCACAAATTACGAATCATAAATGATAAAACTGCGACAATTATACGTTTATCCATGTCAATGCTGCAATGTGACTGAGGCAGAAACATTTGTATTTATACATGTAGCACTATAATTTATCTATACAAGTAAACAAAACCGAAATACCGATGAAATATTTTGCAAAATTTCTGAAATAAGCGAGTAGTGCAGAAAAACATGACCCACATTTACAAATTTCAACCCAAAAATAAATACAAAGCCAAATATAGCACAAAGTAGAGTTATAAGAGTAACCAAAACATTACCGTTCATCTTCCAATACCATTATGAAGAAATAAATTCTCACTGCTGACTTGAGACAGACAGTCACCCAGAAAAGGCAACCGGTTGTTTTTAAATGGCCCTCTCAACCTTTGAAATAGATCCTTTATTTACTATATATTTTACTTTTTTTCCAAAACATAGAGTTCTAACCACTTAAAACTTAAAATTTATCACTTGCGCCAAAGATAAAAAGAAATATGATAGGCCTGCCCCTTGTTGGTTCTCATGACTTCTGAGTAAGCTGAGTTGACAGCAAAAGAGGAAAGTAGACCTTCACTGTTTTCGTGATAATTATGCTTCTGGATCATTATAAAAACACTCTGCCTCCACTGTAACTATGCATCGGAGAACTCAATCTAGAGCACAACATAGCTCTTAAAGGGGCATTTGGTTTTAACATATTTTATTGAAGAAAAAAAAACAAATAAACAACTGGAAATCAGGGAATAGTCCTATATTAATCCCTATCCCACGAAGTATTTATCAAACAGTTCAGAAAAACATGACCCACATCCACAAATTTCAACCCAACAATGAGGGCAAAGCCAAATTTAGCGAAAAGTAGATTCAAGTGTTACCAAAACAACTACACTCATCTTAAATACCAATACGACCAAACGAATTTCAGTCCTGGCTTGAGACAAGCAGTCAGCAAAAAAAAAAAAAATGTGGTTTTAAACCGTTCTTCTAAAACATGCATGTCGCATTTGAAGCAAAGAACATAGGGGACACAGTCAAGAGTTAAATTCTGAGAATAAGGCACGTACCACCTCCACATCATTTGAGCGAAGAAGTCCCCTCCGTCGAAGAACTTAGCCATATCACTCGCATTTCCAAAGATGAAGCTAAAAGAAGAAAATTGCGACATTAAATGAAGACAACGCCAGGTATGTATTTACACGCTTCGGACAATAAAAATCATTTAACATTATCATGTACGTATTTAGGCATTAAGAACAGGGAGTGTAGTGACTATGATCGTCATGATAATAACCTCCCCTGTAGTGTCGTTTGGGTTACATTCTGTTTGCATCTCCATTTAATTATGTTGATTTCTGTACTATATATTTGTCATTTTTATCGCGCGCTGTTGCGCGCGTGTGTGTTACACAGATCCATACATTTCCGGTGTTCCTTTTCTTACCAACCTCCCTACGTTTAATCTTTTTACATGTTTTGTAAATTTTAGCTTTGATACATTCAAAACCATTTAACAAAAGCAAAACTGTAACAAAATTCTCACAGACGTCTTTGAATTAAATTTTGCTCGTACAAATGCCTCAGTGCAAACATGACGTTACTACAGGTCTGTACGAGGCGGGGAGCGGGTGCCACCCGTTCCCATCCAGTTGTGAATGCTCTGCATCCCACAGCTTTTCTTTAAAAAAAAAAAAAAAAATGGTTACGCCCACGTGACTTTTAACCCTTAACAAGTCTATGAAATTCCATATCAGACATCAATGTTGGAGGCACCACCTTTAGTTCTATGTAATATACGGGTCCAAATCTTGTGACCAGTCCAGCATCCTTAATTTTATGGATCTTCATAAAATTTATGGGACAGTAAAAGAGGTCAAAATCTTGGCTGCTTGTGATACTAAATATGTCTGGGTGCCAACACGCCAATTCTTTCTTTCTTTCTTTCTTTCTTTCTTTCTTTCTTTCTTTCTTTCTTTCTTTCTTTCTTTCTTTCTTTCTTTCTTTCTTTCTGTCTGTCTGTCTGTCTGTTTATCTGTCTATCTGTCCGTCCGTCCGTCCGTCCGTCCGTCCTTCCTTCCCACCTTCCTTCCTTTCTTTATTCTTTACTTTCAAATTTCGTTCGCCAATTTTCTCGAAGACCATTCACTCGAAAACTTCAAACTAGGTATGATTATAGGTCTATACATGAATGTGTGTCTTTTAATAAAGAAGCGAAAATGTGTTGAAGATTATGCAAATTAGGGGCATTTGAAAAATTAAAATCTTGGATATTCCCAAAACCATTATAGATGCAAGTAGGCCTAACCAATCCGACTTTAATCTATACGTTTCTAACACTGCACATTTTGGTAATTTACAGGACATCCAAAGGTCAAAGTCATATGAACCTTTGAAATTTTCATCCAGCCATGACTTTGTCAATTTTCATCCAATTTTACCCAATTTTGTTGGACTCAAATTGTAGGTATTGCAACACTGCATATTTTTGTAACAAACACGTAACGTCTAAAAGTCAAAGGGTAAGGTAGTTCGGACCTTTGAAAGTCTCATCTTGCCAAAACGTGGTCAATTTTCATCTGATTTGGGTCATTTTGGGTTTAAATTATATATATTGTAATACTGTACATTTACTGTAATTGACACGTGACCTCTAAAGATCAAAAAGCAAGGTCATTCGACTTTGAAATTTTCACCTAGCCATAACTTGGTCAATTTTCACCCAATTTGAAGCATGTCGGGCTCAAATTGCAGCTATTGCAACATTGCACATTTTTTACTTTACATGTAACCTCTAGAGGTCAAAGGTCAAGGTCATTTGAACCTTTGAAATTTTCATCTAGCCATATTTACAACTTTTGAAGGCACAGACAGATTTGCTTTGCAGCATATCTTCTTTTCTAGTGTTCCATATGTACGTTGGTGGAAATTATGGGTTAAAATCTCTTGGAGGATACAAAATTCCATGTCTCCAAAAATATTTGAATTAGCTATGCCAAATTTATAGGACATATTGATCATGTCCTATGCTAATACATGTATGTTATATAAGGTCAGTGACCTTGACTTATTTTTGGTTTGTCACCAGACTCGTTAAGTTGGAAGAGATGATTTCGTAACGGCAGGGTGTAGCTTTGACAACTTTGGCAAAGAGAATAAGCTTCCACATCAAAATTGCTCTCGGGCACATTATCTACAAAACGCAATATACTTGGTGACCCTTCATCGGGTCATCTTGACCCAATTATTGTATGGCCTTGACCTATTATCCAAGATCATTAAGCACTTCAGAAAATGACATTTAACTCAATAACTGGTTGAAGAATAAGGCAAATGATGCCAAATGTACCACAATTGTGTATCATGAGGAAGTTTGATATTACTTGATATTGATGACCTTGATTAATTTTCAAGGTCGTGGAGGGAATACATTTCAGGAAATGATTTTGCTGACGGTGGTCTGTAGAGCATTAGGCCCAAGGGCCTCTGTTTATGTTTGAAATATAGTTTTCAAACATTAAGGTCGCATGTTTTTCTCAAAAACTCTCTGGCTTTGTTCTGGAGTTATTGATGCTTTATGTTGCAAAAAGGAAACTGCATTTACACATCAATATTTGAAGTGCTTTGGTGAAATAAAAAACTATATAAAGACGGAAAATCCGTGACAAGCTTTTGTGATTTCAGTTGTGATCACTTTGACGTACATTTGAGAGCATTGTGGCCAAAACTAACACAGCTGTTTGAAAGGACTTGTATTTTTTGCAAAAGGAAGTTATGCGGATCATTGATTATTCTATGTTTCATACAAACCCAAAATTCAAATATCTCACAATTTAAAAAAAAATCTGCACATGAATGTCTACATAACAGGTGTGTTTATGTTTAAAACGGTCAATATTTTGCCCAGTAATTTTTCAATTTTATTCACAATATTAACTGTTATTC